>SJYC01036182.1:0-33289 GCA_006408675.1 Madoqua kirkii
CAGAGCCCTCGACCAGGGCTAAACCAGACCCTAAACCAGGACTAAAGCAGTACTGAGTAAGATCAAGTCAAATCACCAGGTAACTGGACACCTCGTATCTACAAACAGAGGCAAAGCAGTAAATGTCTACACAAGTAGACGATAAATTTCACCAAGGAGGCAAAGCACTGGAGCGCAGGCAACGTCGCTGACAAAAAATGATGAGACGCAAAGAGACACAAACACATCCAGAGCTCGTGGGCGGGGAAACGCGACATTTTTAAGGTATTAGTGGTGCGAGACTGATCCACAGACTCAACGCAGCCCAGTCAAAACTCCAACAGGCTTTCCTGTGGAGGCTGACAAGCTGATACTCAGGGCTACACAGAGATGAGATGTTAGGACAGCCTGAGGTCAGAGGACATCTGAGACTCTCACACCATTTTAGAAGAACAGGGTTGGCCGTACGCCACTTGCTTTCCACAGGTTCATCCCCAAAGAGCTGCAGAGTGAGATTTCAAACACAGATCACGGGATCAGAGATCAGGAGAGAGGCCCACACGCACAAGGCTGACTGAATTTCGACAATGTAACTCACGGTGCAGCTCTGCAGGAAAAGAGATTTCAAAAACCGCTGGTTACCTGGGTATCTTACACCACAAAGAGAAATGGATCAGAACTCTAAACGCAAAACCAGGAACATTTCAGGCGGAAAACAGAAGACAACCCTGACAGCCTGGGAGAGTCACACATTTCGTAGACTGGATGCAATACATAAGAACCGTGAAAGAATGAAATTCAAAGAATTAAAAAAAACAACTAACAGCTTTTTGTGTTTAAAATACATGTTAAACCAAACAAAATGGGACAAAGACTGAGGAGAAATATGCGAAAACATAAGTCTCACAGAAGAGCTGCATGCAGATTCTACACAGAGAGCCCCTATGTTGCTGCTGGCTCGCTCGGTCGTGTCTGACTCTTTGTGACCCCATGGTCTGCAGCCCACCAGACTCCTCTGTCCATGGGACTCTCCAGGCAGGAATACTGGAGTGGGTTGCCATGCCCTCCTCCAGGGGACCTTCCCAACTCGGGGACTGAACCTGCGTCTCCAGCATCGGCAGGTGGATTCCTTACCACTGAGCCACCAGCAAAGCTCCACATGAGGTTTCTTCACTTCCTAGTAGCTCTTGGAGAACACAAACCCGAACTCTTCCTATGGCATTTTATGCAGGAACATTTCCCTAACGTTAACTATCCATTTCTTGGGGCCAAAGTCTTATCATTTTATCCCAATGACAACAGTCCTTTTTGGGTTACTTGCCTCTCAAAATTCAACTGAAGCCATGAACTCCACATTCACCGAGACGTGTTTAAAGCCACCTTCAGGCCCCAGAGAAGGCCCATCAACAGGTTTTTTTGGCCACAGCAGAATGTCGGATGTTAGTTCCCTAACCACCGTGGAGCCTGTGCCCTCTGTGCAGTGTGGAGTCAACCACTGGACCACAGGCAGGTCCCCGTCATTCCTTTTGAAGCCTCTTGGGACGGTTAAGAGAGAGTCATTCTGCTTCTCCTCAAAACCGGGTCCTCCGGGGACATCCCTGGTAGGCCAGTGGCTAAGACTCTGGGCTCCCAAAGCAGGGGCCCTGGGCTCGATCACCAGTCAGGGAACTAGATTCCACAGGCCACAAGTGAGAGCCTGGGGCAGTCAAATAAATAAATATAAATAAGTAAACATTTAAAACAAAAACCAAAACCGGGTCCTCATGGTGACTCACTCTATCTGGCCATGGAAACTACAGACCAGAGAAGCTGTCTTCAGTCCTACCCACCCCTGTCAGCACTGCATTCAACAGACGCCCCTGCCCCCGACCTCAACTATTCCAGCCCCACACCGAGGCCACTTGCATCCTTCCAGGCAGAAGCTGGTGTCTCCCTTGGGGAAACACCACTCTGGCCTGAGGTATTTCATGCCCACACTCTGTGGCTTTCTGCCTGCCATGCATACATGAGGTCTGTCTCAGGCATCAAAGCCGCCCTCCTCAGATTTTCTGTGAACAGTCCCAATCCCAGGGGGACTCACACAATTTATGGGGTCACGAGACAGGAATTCATCTTCCAGTGGTGTCTGTTGAATCGTGTCACAGAGCACACCTAGTGACAAGTGGACGGCTCACCACCTGAGATTCTGGGGACCCCAGAAAGAGCACCAGGCAGGTGGTGGGAGGATGGGGGACGGCTCACCACCTGAGATTCTGGGGACCCCAGAAAGAGCACCAGGCAGGTGGTGGGAGGATGGGGGACGGCTCACCACCTGAGATTCTGGGGACCCCAGAAAGAGCACCAGGCGGGTGGTGGGAGGATGGGGGATGGCTCACCACCTGAGATTCTGGGGACCCCAGAAGGAGCGCCAGGCAGCTGGCAGGAGGATGGGAGACGGCTCACCACCTGAGATTCTGGGGACCCCAGAAAGAGCACCAGGCGGGTGGTGGGAGGACAGGGGACTGTCACTGCTGCAGGCCACTCTCCAAGCCCTGGCTCTCCTCACACAGCCACCTCCTTGTTTTAGGGGGCTGCTGAGGCAAGACGTCAAGAGCAGGGGTCCCCAACACCTGAGCCAAGGACTGGTGCCAGCCTGCAGCTTGTAGGAACCGAGTTGCACAGCAGGAGGTAAGCAACACAGGCTTCCTGTCGATTTACAGCCACCCTAGTGCATCTGGGCTTCCCGGGCGGCGCTAACAGTAAAGAACCCACCCGCTAATGCAGGAGACACAGGAGACTAGGGTTCAATCCCTGGATCAGGAAGCTCCCCAGGAGAAGGGCACGGTAACCCACCTCAGCACTCTTACCTGGAAAATCCCACGGACAGAGGAGTCTGGCGGGCTACAGTCCACCGAGTCTTGAAGAGTTCGACATAACTAAACAACAAAACAACAAGGGGAACAATATGCACCCACCACACTTTTCCTTTTGTTTCCCCCATATGTTTTTCCATAAACACCTGGAGACGCTTTATTACATTTAACCAACACAGAAGCACAAATGCACTGCTGTCCAACTGTCGTTACTGTAGAAAAACTGTTAGTCCCTCAGTTATGTCAGACTCTCCGCGACCCCTTGGACTGTAGACTGCCAGGCTCCTCTGTCCATGTGATTCTCCACGCAAAAATATTGGAGTGGGTAGCAATTTCCTTCTCCAGGGATCTTCCCCACCCAGGAAATGAACCTAGGTCTCCTGCACTGTGGGCAGATATTTACCATCTGAGCCACCAGGGAAGCCCTGTTGTCGAAACTCAGGGACAAGGTAGACGAATGTGGGATCAAATGTCAAGGTTCACAAACTAAGCAGAGCAGGAAAAAACCAGCCGTGCATGCATAACTAAAACCAACTGTCAACAAACTCCAAAAACATGATCAATTTGGAAGATGTTGAAAGCAGTATTTTTCAGTGGGCAGGACTTTTGGGGGGCGAGGGGAGGAGATGAATGGTTGGATGGCATCACCGACTGGATAAACATGAGTCTGAGCAAGCTCCGGGGGCTGGTGATGAACAAGGAAGCCTGGCGTGAGGAAGTCCACAGGGTCGCAAACAGTCGGTCACGACTGGGCGACTGAACTGATCACTGAAGGACACAGCCTAGACACCCAAGCGGTTAGCACGCTTGACATTCCTCCACCTGCCTCGGCCACCCCCAGCCATATGTTGGTGGGAACCCCCCAGTTACCTTCGCAGGCGTCAGCAGAAGCAAGAGGAACTTACTACTCTCGTCCCTCCGGATCGTCGAGGCCCTCGAACCGGCGGCCCACTCCGGGCACTGCAGGCGGCTCCCACAGGAAGCGCGGTGGACGCGGGGGTCGGGCCGGGCGCCCCGGGACCTTCGCACCCGCGCGGCCTCCAGGCGGGGTCGGGGGCAGCGGCTGCGAGCCGGGGCCACGGCTGCTCAGCGTCTCCCGAGCCCCTCGCGGGCATCTGGATCCTCCGCAGGCAGTCCCGGAGCATGGCCTGCGTGCTGGACTCGCTGAGCCAGCACAGGAAGAGCTCGTCCACCTTCATCTTCAGGACCGGCTGCAGGACCTTGCCGGGCGGCATCTCCGGGGCTCGGGCCCTCCTTCCCGAGGAACGCGCCCACCTCTCCTTCCTCGCGCACGGGTGCCTGGAGCCGGGACCCACGTCCGGCCTGAGTGGACCACACACGGGGCCGGCGAGCAGCCCCTGAGGGCACGAGCCAGTGGGAGACAAGGGCCCCGGGGCAAGAGACGGGAACCCGGCCGGGGGGCTCCCGGGGTCTGGTGAGGAGGCAGCCTGGCCCGGCGAGGGTCGCGAGCCCAAGGTTCGGGGGGGAGGAGGCCCGGCCCGGCGGGGGTCCTGGGGTCTGGTGAGGAGGCAGGGGCCCGGCGGGGACCGCGAGCCCCGGGTTAGGGGAGGAACTGGTCCGGCCTGGTGGGTTTCGCAGGCCCGGGGTTCAGGAGGTCAGGGGTGAGCGGCGCCGGCACGGTGGGGGTCGCCGGCCTGGGGGTCGCGGAAGAGGACGCCAGGCCTGGAGGGGGTCGCGGGCCCGGAGTTCAGGAGGTCAGGTGTCAGGCGAAGCCCCGCCGCGGGGGGCTGCGCGGCCTCAGGGTCCCGGCTGAGGCGGGCGGTCCGACCGCGGGGGGACCCGCCCAACTCAGGGCAGCTTCAAAACCGGCGCGCCGGGACGAGCGCCCAAAGAAGGTCGCCTCAGCGGTGCGTCAGAGCGACGCGTGGCGTCATCACACGGCGCCGCCCGTCAACGCCCCGAGGCGGTGCGGGGCGCTTGGGTGGGCCGGGCGCTGTGCGGGGCGCGTGGGCGCTCCGGAGGGCGCTCCGGCGCTGGACTGTGGACTGGCCGAGGGGTGGCGGGCACCGGGCTCCAGGGCTTTTAGTTCTTAGGCTTTCGGTGGGTGTGGCCCCGCGCCAGCGAGACGCCCGGGCTTCCACCGCCGCCCGCGGAGCTGCGCGCATGCGCGGTGAGAGCTCGTCGGGAGGGGCACCCGCGGGTAGTTGGCTGTGGGGGGTGCGGTCGAGCATGCGCAGTGCGTGTCTGTGGTGGCGGCGTTCCGGAGGCCTGTCGATCGAGCATGCGCAGTGCGTGCCCGCCGGGGGCGAGCCGGAGGCCCGGCCGGGTGCTGGAGGCGAAGGGCTACTTCGGGAGCACGCTCAGTTCCTGCCCGCCGGGCGCGGGAGCGGGCACGCGCGCCGCGGGAGCGAGCGCAAGGCGGGGTCGGAGGCCGGTGCAGGTTTTTTTAGATAAAGCGGGCCGCTTTGGACCGCGAAGGCCGCGGTCACGTTAAGCGTGTTAAATCTTAGTGATGCGTTGGAGGCGTGTAACTGCTTTCAGGCTGGCCTTTGATGGCTGGTTTCTTTACTTCTGAGCCATCGGCTAAATAACTCTTGTTAAACTGTGATTTTGTGTTTGTAATGACTGCAAACTTTGTGTTTGTCTACTGAAAAAAATAATTCTTTTTCTTTTGTCGCTCAGTCGTATCCGACTCTGCGACCCCATGCACTGTCACCTACCAGGCTCCTCTGTCCATGGGGTTTTCCAGCAGTAGTACTGGAGTGGACTGCCATTTCCTTCTCCAGCAGATCTTCCTGGCCCAGGGATCGAAAAAAATAATACACCGTCTCAAAGCTGAGAATTGTGTTTTAATTTGAGGACTTGCCGAAGACTTAAGCTCGGGACATATCCTCTCAGATCTTTCTGAGGGACTTTTCCTAGACGTAAGGGAAGGGCCATGATATATAGGACTTTTTGCAACAAAAAAGAAGGTTAGAACATCAAAAGATGACAGTAATTTAAAGAAAACCAGACATTACAAGTTAATGAATTTAGCGCTCTTCTGTGTATGGGAAGATCCAAAAGTCTGGAAGATTGCCTGGAGGAGGAAATGGCAACCCACTCCAGAATTCTTGCCTGGAGAATTCCATGGACAGAGGAGCCTGGAGGGCTACAGTCCATGGGGTCATAAAGAGTCAGACACAGCTGAGGAAATACCATTCCATTGCCTTCTGTAGGAACTAATGACAGGATGAGCCTGTGGGTCCTGAGAAAGGGAAAATATTTATGTCCACGTTGATGCTGTTGCACAGCCACAGCCCTTGTCCTTGACCAGAGCCCCCCTTGGGCTCTCGGTGTTCCCCTCGTGGCTGGAACCTCACATTTACTGGGGACGCTGCCTAGAAACTGTGAGGCACAACAGAGCGCACAATCTGGAATACTAGAATTCTGTTTTCCTTCACCCTAAAACCCTCAGGGTGCACCGTGGGGACGGTCTCAACATCCTTGGCTCACCGATACGGCAGACGATGTTCAGAGTGCACAATCTGGAATACCAGAATTCTGTTTTCCTTCACCCTAAAACCCTCAGGGTGCACCGTGGGGGTGGGTGCAGTGGGCAAGGGCTGGGCGGCCTCAACATCCTTGGCCCACCGAGACGGCAGACGGTGTTCTGTCCACAGTGTGTGGCTAAAGATAAAAGCGCGAGCATCCTGGGTCACGAGAGGGCCGCGACCCAGGAATTCTGTGCAGTTATTTCTGTGCCTTGGGAAGCTGATGCTTGTGTGTGCAGGTTGTCAGTTCTGTGGAAGTGTTAGTCACTCAGTCGTCTCGGACTCTGCAATTCCGTGAACTTTAGCCCCCAGGTTCCTCTCTCTGTCCATGGGATTCTCCAGGCAATACTGGAGTGGGTTGCCATTCCTTCTTCAGGGGATCTTCCTGACCCAGGGGATGAACTCGGGTCTGCTGCCTTGCAGGCAGATTCTTTACCCTCTGAGCCACCAGGGAAGCCCGTGTCAGCTCTGGAGGGAGGCAAATATTAATACGTGTTTCTGTTTGCATGTATCACACACAGACATCTCAGAGCACAGACGGGCTTTTCACTCTGGGTCTGTAAATGAGCTGCCACTCATCCGTGTGGTTTTTTTGTTTTCTTTTTTTTTTTTTTTTGGCGGGGGTTTGAGGGGCGGATGGCATTTTTCAGTCCCTGCACAAGACGGCTTTATACCCTGGGGTCTGCAAGGCCTGTGTGTCTGCCAGTGGAACATTAACAAACTCCGAGAGGGAAACAGAACCTCCCTCAGTCTGTGCGGTGGGGCGGGAGCCTGCCCCAGGGGACAGAGAGGTGCTGTGAGCCGGAGGCCAGTGGGGCCTGGGATGGACACAGCCACAGCGAAACGGGGCAGGACCCTGCTGATAGGAGCGTCCACTCTGCGGGTGGCATCTGCCTCCCGGGGGTGGCCGGAGGTCTCAGGGCAGAGGGTGGGGGTGAAGAGGGAGATTCTAGAAGCCAAGGACACGTTGGCACTTGCCGTCTCATCTGAAAAGGTGGAGACATCACTCTGCCGACAAAGGTCCATCTGGTCAAAGCTATGGTTTTCCCAGTATAGTACGGATGTGAGGCTTGGACCGTAAAGAAGGCTGAGCGCTGAAGAACTGATGCTTTTGAACCGTGATGTTGGAGAAGACTCTTGAGAGTCCTTTGGACTGCAGGGAGATCCAACCAGTCCATCCTAAAGAAAATCAGTCCTGAATATTCATTGGAAGGACTAATGCTGAAGCTGAAACTCAGATACGTTGGCCACCTGCTGCGTGAAAACACCCTGAATCTGGGAAAGACTGAAGGCAGGAGAAGGGGATGGCAGAGGATGAGATGGTTGGATGACATCACTGACTCAGTGGATACAAGTTTGAACAATCCCTGGGAGACCATGAAACACAGTTCATGCCTGCGAGCTGCAGTTCATGGGGTGAAAAAGAGTCGGACACGACTTTAGTGACTGACCGACGGCAGCTGGTGGCCAGGACTGGGTGCTCTGACTCCTGAGGCTGTGGTTTCAGCCCCCAGTTGGGGCACTGCCACAAGCAGTGTGGTGTAACCGACAATTAGAAAAACAAATCTTTTTTGGTTAGTGTGCATTTTGATAAGCATCCAAAGAATAAGAATGTTGAATGAAATAGAAAAAAATGACATGAACGCACCCCTGTTCCAGCCAAATTTTAGCATAAAATTTGGGAAATCCAAAATTTTAGCATAAAATTAAAGAAAAAAACAATTTCTAAAATAATATTTGAAAATTGTAAAATTTTAGTATAAGTTAAAAAACTCTAAAAAGAGATTGGGGAGTGTGCAAATAATCTGCCCTTTCATCCACATGAAAGAGTTTACAGAAGCTATGTGTGTTCCTGGTTTTGTTCTATTTCTAATGAAACTTCCAGACATCCACTGATGGTCTCCGTTCAGCGTACCACTTGTAAACGTGGACTCGGGACCCTGATCTATTAAGGAACTTTGGCCCTGCCCTGTTCTGTGCTCTTTTTGTTCATCCAGGGGATGTCACGGTTGTGATCAGTCGTAACTTCTCGCCCTCAGCTTGCCGCCCCTCTCGGCCCCTTGTCTTTTAATTTACTGACGATTTATTTGTTATGCTGAGACGTGGCATGACTCAATGGGCTGGCATTGGGTGGTCTGAGTGTGTGAGTGTGCAAGTGTGTGCTACACGCCCAAGAACATGGATGAATAAAACAGCCCAAATGGCATGGACGAGGGGAATCATTTAATGAGACAGTTCAGGGTTCAATTACACGGTACGATGCAGAAAGACGACGGAAAAACGTAGGAAGAGGACAGGCTTGGGAGGGGGCAGTGGTGTTTAAGTGGAATCTGTAACCAGGACTAATAGCCTTAAGGGGTTTCACACACGGTGCTGGTGGTGAAGAACCCGCCTGCTAGTGCAGGACACAAAAGAGACCCGGGTTCAGTCCCCGGGGCGGGAAGAGCCCCTGGAGGAGGGCATGGCAACCCACTCCAGTGTGCTTGCCTGGAGAATCCCATGGACTCGGGAGCCTGGTGGGCTGCAGTCTGTGGAGTCGCAGAGAGTCGGGCACGACTGAGCGACTGCGCAGGCGCTCCAGAGGACGGAGGAAGACAGGCCTGCTGGCAGCGGCGCCAATGGCGCGGCTCCTCCAGTCCCGGCTCACCTGCGCCACATGCCACAGGAGGCCCCAGACAGATGCCCCTCTGTCCTGGATTCCCCTCCCCTCACTGCCACCTGTTTGGCAACAAAAGTGTCTGTCAGTAAATGCTCCTGGTAGGGTTTCATGTGTACACTGAATTCCCTCCCTGGCAAGCCCTGCCAGTTCACCCTCCCCTCCCTGCCCCCAGCTCCATTTCAAGGTTTTTTGATGATACAGAAAAGACTTTGGTATTTGAATAATAAAATTTTCTGACTTGCCTTCTGCCACCTTCAACTCAATTTCCCGTCCCAAGAGACGGGGTGTGTGTGTGTGATAGAATTGAATCCAGTTCCTTATTCCTGGGGAAACAGCTGCGGTTTAATCTGAATATTCAGCACTGTGAACAGGTCAGGGTGATGGATGGAGTATGGAAATGTGTCTGGGGCAGGTAATGAAACCGCAGGACACACACCCGGAGTACAGGAAATAATGGAGTCAATTGAACATCCCCACAAGCGGAATTGCACATCTTGGCGTGAGGCCCCATGCCCTCCTGTCATGGGACCCGTGAGGGCTCTGTCTTGGGTTGGGGAGAACGTTGGTCACAGATTACAACTTGGTGTACAAGGGGGTGGCCGCCGGCCACTGCATCCACAGACAAGACAGATGTCCCTGTGGGAAATGAGTGTGAGCTGTGGGTCACACAAACTCAGATGGTAAAGAGTCCGCCTGCAGTGCAGGAGGTCCAGGTTCCATCCCTGGGTGGGGGTTGTGTCCCTGGGTGGGGCCAGTGCGGGAGGTCCAGGTTCCATCCCTGGGTGGGGGCAGTGGTTCCATCCCTGGGTGGGACAGTGCAGGAGGTCCAGGTTCCATCCCTGGGTGGGGGCAGTGCAGGAAGTCCAGGTTCCATCCCTGGGTAGGGCCAGTGTCCCTGGGTGGGGGCAGTGCGGGAGGTCCAGGTTCCATCCCTGGGTGGGGGCAGTCCCCTGGAGGAGGGCGTGACAACCCACTCCAGTATTCTCGCCTGGAGGATCCCGTGGACACAGGAGCCTGGCGGGTGCAGTCCGTGGGGTCCCAGAGAGTTGGACGTGACTGAGCGAATTTCACTGTGGGTCATGCAACATATTGACACGTCTCCTAAGGACTCCAAGGGAAAGATGGGGCCCTGGAGGAGATAGAAAACTGCAGACACATTAGAGTGTGTTTGTAGTTGCTCAGTCGTGTGTCCGACCATTTGCGAACCCATGGACTGCAGCCTGCCTGGCTCCCCTATCTGTGGGATTTCCCAGACCAGAATACCAGAGTGGGTTGCCATTTCCTCCTTCAGGGGATCTTCCCAACCCAGGGACTGAACCAGGGTCTCCTACACTGAGGTGGGTTCTTTACCATCTGAGCCACTTGGGAAGCCCCACTGAATAGAGACAAGGGTGGAGTTTCACAGGATGGACAGCCTGGACCATCAGACACTGGGCCATCCCAGCACGGGAGGCAGGACGGTGGTTCCTGGGCACCGGACAGTGTTGGGGTGGGCAATCTGTGCTGAAAATGAAGGGATCCGCAGCCTGCAAGGGACCTGGGCTGTGCGCTGCGGTTCGCCTGTCCTGGGCAAGCACACACGTTGGGCCGCCTTTTATTTTCACTGCAAAAGCCGGGTGTTTAGTGTGTTTCTTCCTTGGTCACCTGCTGGACACCCTGCTGGGAGAGATTTGGGGGGTGTGCAGCGGGGGCTGGGGGCCTTGGGGAGGGGACCTGCCTTCCTGGGAGGTGTTTAGACCAGTAAGGCTTAGCTTTTCACCAAAGTCTCACTGAGACACGTGTGACGTTCACAGGGTCCCTGATACAAAAGGGGGTCGGCGCCGTCCTTGTGCGGACTGATGGGGAAGCAAGACCGTCAGAGGAGCCAGACAGTGGGCTGGACCGACAGGCCCGGGGCCCAGAGGCACCCAGTGGCCTCCTTTCCTCCCCTTCCTTCCACATTCATGTCCTCTCAGAACCTCAGAACCTACTAAGAAGCAGGGTCTCTGCAGCGGTGATGGAGTGCATGTCTGAGATGAGGTCCTCCTGGCTGGAGGTGGCCCTAAACCCAGGGAACAGGGTCCTTATGAGACACACAAGAGGAGAGACACGGACGCAGCGGAGAAGCCACATGGAGACGGAGGCAGAGACGGGAGGGAGGTGGCCACCAGCCCAGGGATGGACGCCCGGAGCCCCCGGAAGCTGGAAGAGGCAGGAAGGACCCTCCCCTGAAGCCTCTGGACAGGGCTCAGCCCTTGGACCCCTTGGGCTCAGACGTCTGGTCTCCAGGGCAGGGGGGAGGGCGGATGCCTGTGCTCTTAAGGTGTCCCCTTAGCAGGTTTCTGCTGGCCCCGGGGACCCCACACGGTAGGGGACAGCAGGGACTGAGCATAGCCCGTCAGCCCGGAGCCTGGTTGCAAGCAGACATCATGATGACTCGTAAACAGCACAGGCGGCGTCTTGTCACAGATGGTTCGGTCAAGTCTGCGCAGACACCGTGGTCCTCTGGCCGCCACCCTCAAGGCCGAGGAGGCGGCCGTCTGGGCTACCATATCCCCCACCCCCTAGGAGCCTTGGGGAGGGGACAGCTGGCAACAGGCCGGCGTTTGGCAGCACATAAGTCGCGCATTTTAAGGGCTCGCGTGCGTGCCCCAGAGGTTACATCCCAGCACATTTCAGGAAATGACAGCCACGCGTGGAACCGCAGCTGCCGTGCTGAGCGGCCGCGGCAGTGAGGCTCTCCGAGGACAGAGGAGCCCCGGGCGCTGGGGGGCTTTTGCCGCGAGCAGGGGCACGCGGAGCCCGCTCAGGTTCCGCTGACGACGTGGAGTCCGGTGTTGGGCCTGCGAGGCCGGGCTTGGGAGGAGACTAGACAGTTCCGTGGTGTCAGCTTGTGTCTTCCTCCGTCTCCCCAAGGGCTGTCCGGGCGGCGTGGGAAGCAAACTCTTTTCTGCAGGAGCTCATGGTCGCACGGAGCGGACACATGGAGCGGACGCACGGAGCGGACGCACAGAGCCGCCAGTGGGAGCTGAAGACCGGCCCCTCCACCACCTGTCCCATCACCATCGTCAGGGACACCAGGGGTCAACGTGGGTCTTGTTTTGGGGTGTCTCAACTTCTCTGCTGAACTGTCGTGCCACCGGGACTAGGGCAGGGTTAGATCTGTGCATCAGAAGCGTTCGCTGCTCAGTCGTGTCCAACTCTTTGTGGCCCCATGGATTACAGCCCACCAGGCTCCTCTGTCCGTGGGATTCTCCAGGCAAGAATGCTGGAGTGGGTTGCCATTCCCTTCTCCAAGGGATCTTCCTGACCCAGGGATGGAACCCACATTTCCTGCACTGCAGGCGGATTCTTTACCGTCTGAGGCACCAGGGAAGCCTGGATTTCACAGAGGAGTTGAGTCACTCACTGGGGCTTTGTTTTTGAGTCTCTGTAAACCGAAGCCAGACCACATTGCCCAAATCAGTCAGATTCTTTCTATGCAAACGCACTGGCATGGTGGATGTTGGAATCCTTGAAAACTGACTCACGTACTGAGCTCGAGTTTCCTTCCAGACACCAGAGGACAGGGAAACAGATGGTAGATAGATATGTCAGACGGAGAAGGCAGTGGCACCCCACTCCAGTACTCTTGCCTGGAAAATCCCATGGATGGAGGAGCCTGGTAGGCTGCAGCCCATGGGGTCACTGAGGGTCGGACACGACTGGGCGACTTCCCTTTCCCTTTTCACTTTCATGCATTGGAGAAGGAAATGGCAACCCACTCCAGTGTTCTTGCCTGGAGAATCCTGGGGACAGGGGAGCCTGGTGGGCTGCTGTCTATGGGGTCACACAGAGTCGGACACGACTGGAGCAACTCAGCAATAGCAGCAGATATGACAGACAGATGGATGATAGATAGCTGAGCAGATAGATAGATCATAGACACATACATACAGTGGGTGGACATACAGAGATGCAGAGAAAGGATAGCTTAAACTGGACACAGTATAGGTGATGAACAGATGGTGATAAACAGATGATAGATAGCTGAGCAGATAGGTAGATCACTGATACATACATACAGTAGGTGGATATACAGAGATGCAGAGAAATGCTAGCTTAGGCTGGATGCAGTATAGGTGATGAACAGGTGATGGATTTATGAGCAGATAGGTATATCACTGATACATACATACAGTAGGTGGACATACAGAGATGCAGAGAAATGGTAGCTTAGGCTGGATGCAGTATAGGTGATGAACAGGTGATGGATTTGTGAGAAACACATGGATGCTGTGTGCTCCGTCGCTCACTTGAGTCCAGCTGTATGTGGCCCCGTGGGCTGTAGCCAACCAGACTCCTCTGTGCACGGGATGCTCCAGGCAGGAACACTGAGGTGGGCTGCCCTTTCCTCCTCCAGAGGACCCCCTGACCCGGGGACGGTCCTCGAGGCCTTTGCATACCCTGCACCGGCAGCCGGGTTCTGTGCTGCTGAGCCATCTGGGAAGCCCTGATTAGCAATTAGGTTTTCTCACTGAAAACTAGAGTCCACCCATCAGGCAGGGGGTCTTCATCACTCCATGTGTTCAGCAGGCTGCACCCACCAGCCCTGGGAGGTCCTGCACCTGGAGGGTCTGAGTGCACAGGGAAGACTCTCGCGGGGGGAGGCGTAGCCCTGACTCCTTGAATGTGCTAACCGCCCCCGAATGTGATAACCGCCCCCGAGGAGGCCCCAACCAAGTGCCTTCTGCAGCTTTGAGCTGCTTGTGTGGCAAGGCCTGCAGGTCAATAGCGTACAGTTATGGTGCCAGTGAGGGTGCGATCAGGGTGGACTGTGCCGTCAGAGCTCAGAGGACGGAGCCCCAGGTGGATGCTGAGCGCCAGGAGGATGGCTGGGCTGGCCCTTCAGCTCGTGAAAGAGTGCGGTGGGGGCCTCCCGGGCGCCTGCAGTGGTGAAGAACCCAGCTGTCAGGGCCGGAGACCAAGAGGCATGAGTTCAGTTCCCGGCTTGGGCAGATCCCCTGGAGGAGGGCATGGCAACGCCCTCCAGTGTGGACAGGGGAGCCTGGTGGGCTGCTGTCTATGGGGTCACACAGAGTCGGACACGACTGGAGCAACTCAGCAATAGCAGCAGATATGACAGACAGATGGATGATAGATAGCTGAGCAGATAGATAGATCATAGACACATACATACAGTGGGTGGACATACAGAGATGCAGAGAAAGGATAGCTTAAACTGGACACAGTATAGGTGATGAACAGATGGTGATAAACAGATGATAGATAGCTGAGCAGATAGGTAGATCACTGATACATACATACAGTAGGTGGATATACAGAGATGCAGAGAAATGCTAGCTTAGGCTGGATGCAGTATAGGTGATGAACAGGTGATGGATTTATGAGCAGATAGGTATATCACTGATACATACATACAGTAGGTGGACATACAGAGATGCAGAGAAATGGTAGCTTAGGCTGGATGCAGTATAGGTGATGAACAGGTGATGGATTTGTGAGAAACACATGGATGCTGTGTGCTCCGTCGCTCACTTGAGTCCAGCTGTATGTGGCCCCGTGGGCTGTAGCCAACCAGACTCCTCTGTGCACGGGATGCTCCAGGCAGGAACACTGAGGTGGGCTGCCCTTTCCTCCTCCAGAGGACCCCCTGACCCGGGGACGGTCCTCGAGGCCTTTGCATACCCTGCACCGGCAGCCGGGTTCTGTGCTGCTGAGCCATCTGGGAAGCCCTGATTAGCAATTAGGTTTTCTCACTGAAAACTAGAGTCCACCCATCAGGCAGGGGGTCTTCATCACTCCATGTGTTCAGCAGGCTGCACCCACCAGCCCTGGGAGGTCCTGCACCTGGAGGGTCTGAGTGCACAGGGAAGACTCTCGCGGGGGGAGGCGTAGCCCTGACTCCTTGAATGTGCTAACCGCCCCCGAATGTGATAACCGCCCCCGAGGAGGCCCCAACCAAGTGCCTTCTGCAGCTTTGAGCTGCTTGTGTGGCAAGGCCTGCAGGTCAATAGCGTACAGTTATGGTGCCAGTGAGGGTGCGATCAGGGTGGACTGTGCCGTCAGAGCTCAGAGGACGGAGCCCCAGGTGGATGCTGAGCGCCAGGAGGATGGCTGGGCTGGCCCTTCAGCTCGTGAAAGAGTGCGGTGGGGGCCTCCCGGGCGCCTGCAGTGGTGAAGAACCCAGCTGTCAGGGCCGGAGACCAAGAGGCATGAGTTCAGTTCCCGGCTTGGGCAGATCCCCTGGAGGAGGGCATGGCAACGCCCTCCAGTGCTCTTGCCTGGAGAATCCCGTGGACGGAGGAGCCTGGTGGGCTACAGTCCACGGGGTCACAGAGAGTGGGACACGACCGATCGACTGAGCACAGCGCACCTAGAGAAAGCCCAGGCCCGGCGGTGAAGACCCGGCGCTGCCCAGATGAATAGAGGTGCCTTTAAACAGTGTGGGAGACACCCTGGCAACGACTGTGATGCTTGGAAAGAGTCAGGGCAGGAGGAGAAGAGGGAGGCAGAGGGTGAGACGGTTGCACGGCTCCACTGACGCACCGGACGTGAGTCTGAGTGAGCTCCGGGAGATGCTGGTGGACAGCGAGGCCTGGCGTGTGCCGTCCATGGGGCCGCAAGGAGTCGGACAGGACTGAGCGACCGCCGAGCAGCGCAATTGCAAGCCCTTAAGCTCATTTACGGAACTGCTGTGTGTTTTTGTAACTTCCCTCCGACCGAATGCCATTTATTTCACGACGATGATGTTAGCTTGAAGCAAGTCGGCCACGACGTGCCGGCCCAGCAGCAGCAATGACAGACACGCAGACACACGATGCCGGTGAGGGCCTGCGGAGGGCCGGCCAGTAAGGGTCCAGGCATGGACGGGGTGCCGTGCCGGGCTGCGTCCAGCGTCTCTGCAGCACGGGGGGGCGGGGGCACCACGTGTCGCCCGGCCCACGTCTCCCGGACGCCTCGCCCGTCTGAGTGGGAGAGTTTATTTCTGGCCGCCGCACAAGTGCACCGGATTCCGATGGTCTAAAAACATCCCCTGGGAGCATGCAGGGGACATGTGTCCACACGCCTCCCTGCCCGACACCTGATAGTGGGCGGCCTGGGCAGGGCTATTTCGGGACGGCAGCTGGAGGAAGGCTGGAGCCGGGCCGTTCTGCTGGTCGAGCGGCAGACGGCCGAGGGATTCCTAGCCTGGCGGGCATGTTCCCTCTCCAGGCTTCCTGCACTGAGCTGATGAAAGTCGGGCGGACATGCTCACATCCAGGGCTTGGAGCCCCGAGGGAATGATGGCCTCAAGAGGGTCCCCCCCGGGACTTTCCACGATGGCTAAGAGCACGGTGGCAGTGCAGAGTGGTACTCCGGCGCCCTCCCTGGTCTGAGGAGATCCACATGCCGCGGGACAACCACGCCCAAGAGCCACGACTCCTGCGTGTGCGTGCCCCGCAGCTCCACACAGGAGAAGCCGTCGCTCTCTCCCGCTGACAAAGCTTGCTCGGGGCAGCAGACACCCAGCACAGTCAAAAAATAAAATCATTGTCATTCAGCTGCTCAGTCGGGCTGACTCTGCGACCCCATGAATCGCAGCACGCCAGGCCTCCCTGTCCATCACCAACTCCCGGAGTTCACTCAGACTCATGCCCATCGAGTCCATGATGCCATCCAGCCATCTCATCCTCTGTCGTCGTCCCCTTCTCCTCCTGCCCCCAATTCCTCCCAGCATCAGGGTCTTTTCAAATGAGTCAGCTCTTCGCATCAGGTGGCCAAAGCACTGGAGTTTTAGCTTCAACATCAGTCCTTCCAAACAACTCCCAGGACTGATTTCCTTTAGGATGGACTGGTTGGATCTCCTTGCAGTCCAAGGGACTCTCAAGAGTCTTCTCCAACACCACAGTTCAAAAGCATCAGTTCTTCGGCGCTCAGCTTTCTTTATAGTCCAACCCTCACATCCATACATGACCACTGGAAAAACGATAGCCTTGACTAGACGGACCTTTGCTGGCAAAGTGCTGTCTCTGCTTTTTAACATACTGTCTAGGTGGGTCATAGCTTTCCTTCTGAGGAGCAACCGCCTTTGACCTTCGTGGCTGCAGTCAGTGTCTGCGGTGATGGTGGAGCCCAAAAGAATAAGAAATAAAGTGACTATTTTTATGAAAAGGCAAGCTGAGCATCCTGCGGTCAGACCGCTCGGCCCCGAGGCTCCCGGCTTAGCTAAGGAATCCCTGTTATTAAAGTTTGTTTTCATTTTGCTCTGGGTCAGACACAGAAAGTGCCCCATATCAGAACCGTGGCACTTCATCCCGGCAAGGACCTGTTTTGGAGGACACACGATTCCGATTCCCGACACCTGCAGTGCTGACGTCAGAAGCCCATTTCCCCTCCCCTTGCCCTTCACGCAGAGCAGAAGCTGACGGGCTTAAGTCAAGTGCGATAACCCTGAGTCGGCAGCTTAAAGAGGGAGATGGGACCGCGTGCAGGTGCAGAGCGCTGGCCGCTCCCCGGAGGGAAACGAGCCCTAACCCTCAGCAGCTGCTTCCCTGCTTCCTAAAGGGGTGTGGCCTTATTTAATACACGAAGAGTTTTTCACTCAGCTCCTAGGCTGGGATGCATCCACTCTGTCACTGATGACGGGCTTGGAGGGCCAGACTGGCACCCTTCCCTCAGATGCCTATGGGGACATTGAATCTGAGCTGTTACTTTGTGCTGTGGCGTTTTTCCCCGTTCAGTATTCACCGGGCTGCACGCGATAAGAGCCACAGACTGCAGGGCATAACTGTCTTCCCGAGACAAAAAAAGAAAAAAAAAAAAAGGCTTTTGGTTCAAGCAGTTTAGACAAAACATAACCGTCATTTTTTTAATGCACACGTATGGAATCTAGAGCTCCCTGGCTCAGGGGTAAAGAATCCACCTGCCAGTGCACAAGACACAGGAGACGTGGGTTCCACCCCTGGGCCAGAAAGACCCCTGGTGGAGGAAATGGCAGCCCACTCCAGTGTTCTTGCCCGGAGAATCCCATGGACAGAGGAGCCTGGCGGGCTGCAGTCCATGGGGTCACAGTCAGGCTTGACTGAGAACAGTCCCACGGCTATGGACTCTGGAAGGATGGTACTGAGGAGGCTGTTTGCAGAGCAGCACAGAGAAGAGACTCCCGGACAAGGGTGGGAACAGGAGGGAGAGGGAAGATGGACGGAGAGCAGCGTGGGTGCCCTGCAGCAATGTTCGTAAGCAGACAGCGGCGGGAGCCTGCCGCGCGACTCAGGGAGCTCACAGGGGCTCTGCCACCACCCAGAGGGGTGGGAATGGGCTTGAGGTGGGAGGCCGACTCGAGAGGGGCGGGACACATGTGCACACATGGGTTATTCATGTTGATGTGCGACACAAATCCAACCAATACTGTGGTCATCAATCCACTAAAAAAATATTAAAAACACATGTCGTTGTGTTAAAGTGAAAACGTTCTACCAAAAGTTAAGAAGAGGGATGTCCCTGGGGATTCAGTGGTTAGCGTTCTGTGCTTCACTGCACGGGGCACATGGTTAGGGAACTAAGATCCCACATGTCATGTGGAACAGCCAACAGAGTCAGAAAGAAAAGAAGAAGAAACCCAGACCGTTCACTGATGTTTGCGCATTCCTGTGTACCTTTGATCTCCAGCGATGAGGCTGTGTTTCTGTGATGTTTTCCAAAGGAACAAAAGAGTTCTCGGCTGTAGACAGTCTGTTGGTACGTCTGCTTTGATATCTATTTTAAATAAACCTACATTCGTGTCAGAGATCCAACAAGTCACTCCCAAAGGAAATCAACCCTGAATATTCAGTGGAAGGACTGATGCTGAGTCTGAAACTCCAATCCTTTGGCTACCTGATGCGAAGAACTGACTCATTGGCAAAGACCCTGATGCTGGGAAGATTGAGGGCGGGAGGAGAAGGGGACGACAGAGGATGCGGCGGTGGGATGGCATCACCCACTGGATGGGCGCGAGTTGGAGCATGCTCCGGGAGACAGGGAGGGACAGTGAAGGCTGCGTGCTGCAGCCCAAGGGGCCGCAGAGTGGGGCGGGGCTGAGCGCCCGAACAATCTGTGTCGCTGCCATTGCTGCCGTCGGGCTCTGCGCACGGCCTGCTGTTTCCAGGGGTGAGCGATGCTCCTGGGCGCCCCAGGGCCCTCAACAACCCCGCCGTTTCCTCATTCCTCTCGGCTGCGCTGGGCTGGGGAGACGGCCAGTTCAGGGGCCACGGGCCGGCCGGCGGCTCTCTCGCCTTGCAGTAGCCACTGCTCACGCCCTCTCCTTTCCGTGGTGTTTGTTTGAAAAGTCTGTCCTTCAAGCCGTGACAGGTGGGCAGGAGGTTGACCACTTAGCTTTTATTTTTTCTCATTGTTTCCACTCAGATTCACATAAGCATTCAGTATGATGTTAACTGTGGGGTTTTTGTAGACGCCCTTCGTCAGGTTGATGGAGAGCTTTCTGTTCTTTGTGTATTGAGTTTTTATTATGAAAGGTGATGGCCTTTATTTTTTTAAATGATTTTTCAGCGTCAATCAGGATAATCATGTTTTTCTTTTCCTTTATGCTATTTGTAAGGTGGGTGAAACAGATTGGTTTTGTTTTAAAAAAGGGTTTTACTGAGATATGAAAGCTTCCCTGATGGTTCAAGCAGTAAGGACTCCGCCTACAATGCAGGAGACATGAGTTTGGTCCCTGGGTCAGGAAGATCCCTTAAAGAAGGGAGTGGCTCCCCACTCCAGTGTTCTTGCCTGGAAATCCCGTGGGCAGGGGAGCCTGGTGGCCTATAGTGCCTGGGGTCGCAGAGAGTCGGACTCGCCTGAGGCCGCTGAGCACACAGCTCGCTGAGACACAGTTCACAGGAGACAATGTGCCTGCAGAAGGGCCCAACTCGCCAGAGAGCTCTGCTCACTGTCAGGCGGCAGCCTGCGTGGGAGGGGGGTTGGGGGAGAATGCGCACGGGTATTGAATGGTTGGGTCCCCTCACGCTCCACTGGAAACCACTGCAGCGTTGTTAATTCACTCTACCCCCTTACAAAATAAGCAATTAGACAATAAAGTGCTCAGTTCAGGGATGTTTAACGTGTTCCCCTCTGAACAGCCATCAGCTCAGCCACTTCCAGACCAGGTTCATCAGCTTAGAAAGAAGGCCACGTCCCTTTGCCAGGACCCTGAGGCCCTCCAAGCAGCTTCTGGCACCATGGATTCATTTTCTGTACCCGTGGATTTGCGTGTTTGGGTCATTTCCTGTAAATGGAGTCCTTTTCCATAGACGTGTGTCCCTCCGTGTCTGCTTCCCTCACTGGGGATCGTGTGTTCAGGGTCCGTCCATGCTGTAGCCTGTGTCAGAGCTCCACTCCTTTTCACAGCCTCGTACTATCCCACCATGCTGACAGAGCGGAAGCTGTTTACCCATCCACCCATTATCCACCCGTCCATCCACACACTCATCCACCCATCCATCCGTCCATCCATCCGTCCACCATCCATCCATCCATCCACCATCTATCCTCCACCCATCCACCCATCCATCCACCCATCCATCCGTCCATCCATCCACCATCTGTCCTCCACCCATCCATCCATCCATTCACCCACCATCTACCATTCACCCATCCATCCATCCATCCACCCACCATTCATCCATCCACCCACCATCTATCCTCCACCCACCATCCATCCATCCATTCACCCACCATCTACCATTCACCCATCCATCCATCCATTCACCCACCATCTACCATTCACCCATCCATCCATCCATCCACCCACCCACTGCCGGGAGGCAGCTTGAGGAACTCCACCCATGGCAAAGGTCATGAGGAAGGAGGCTTGGCATATGCAAAGGTAGGATCGAGCCTCAGGAAACCCCCTGTTCCCAAGCATCTACCCTCAAAACCAGAGTCTGTTTTATGCTCTCACCTATACCTCTGACTTTATGGGGGGCTCTCCCCCATCACCATTTCTCTCAGAAAAGGAGTTAACTTGCAGCTCCAGTTAATAAAAATTCCTGGGCGTGACAAGAGTGTTTCAACTTACAAACTCCTCTGAAGGTTCTCTAGCCTGCCTGAGTGGGTTTGTCCAGCCACATGTGATTGTTTACAACCTCCCAACCATGAGAGGCATGAGATGCTTTAAAACTTTCTAAATACAGACTCTTTTGATAAGTTAGAAAATTATTAGTATAGTATTAGTGGGTTGATTAGAAATTATATTGCTGAAGGGTTTTTCATTTGTTGAGCTAATATTTGTTGCTAAATCTCCATATTCTCTGCCCTTATAATGATATAACTAGCATATAGGAGACATAAGTATTAACCTTTAAGATTAATCATGTTAACCTTAGGTTAAATAAATTCCTTTCTTACTTATAACCCACTACACCCTCACCCTATAGGAATGCAACTTTATTTGGAGGGTGGCGCCTGGTTTAAGAAAAAAATCACCCCTGGAAAAAATAAGTCTTCTGGTTGACTGAATGTTATCAGAAAGGGCCATAAAATGTCAGCAGGCCTCATGGCAAGAAGATGATGTAAAACCCATAAGACCTTTGTATAATTTTATATGAAGCACCTGATTGTGACAAGGGTCAGGTCTGCTGACCCCCACATGACTCTGATTCATCCCTATGTATAACAAAAGGTATATAAGCAAACCTGAAAAATAAAGGAATTAGATCAGTTTCTGGAAAGACTGATTCCCCCGTGTCTTTTCTTTCTTGCCCCCCGTTTTCCTGGCTGAATTCCCATCTGGAATGTGGGTACTCACCAAGCCTACTAATTTTGCCTGGGCTTCTAAGATCAGACCGAGGAGGCCTCAATGCCTCCTCTCCTTCGGGAGAAAGGAAAGACGCCTGTGGCCTACGTAGGTGGTGATTGGTATTCCATGTAAACCAAGTTATTCAGCATTGTTTTCTCCACTAATTTTGCTACTACACTATCCGTTTCTAATCTCTCTATATATCTGTAATAAAACAAGTTTTTTCCTATGATGCCTACTCCATCTCCCCTTCGAATTACCCTGGATCCACTGGGGCTGGACCCCAGCAACCCGCCATCTACCATTCACTCATCCATCTATCCATCCATCCATCCACACACTTATCCATCCACCCACTATCTATCCTCCACCCATCCATCCACTCATCCACCCACCATCCATTCATTTGCCCACCATCTATCCATTCACCCATCCATCCACACATTCATCCATCCACATACTCATCCATCCATTCACCCATCCATCCATCCATCCACCTGCCATCTATACATTCACCCATCCACCCATCCATCCATCCACCCACCATCTACCACTTACCCATCCAACCACCCATCCACCCACCATCTGTCCATTCACCCATCCACCCACCTGCCATCTATCCGTTCACTCATCCACCCACACACCCATCCACACACCTATCCATCCACCCACCATCCATCTAACCACACATCCATCCACACACTCATCCATCCATTCACCCATCCTACCATCCATCCACCCACCATCTACCATTCACCCATCCATCCACTCATCCATCCACACACTCATCCATGCATCCATCCACCCACCCACCTACCATCTATCCATTCATCCATCCACCCATCCACCCACCCGCCATCTATCCATTCACTCATCCACCCACACACCCATCCACACACCCATCCATCCACCCACTCATCAGTCCTCCGCCCACCCATCCACCCATCCTCCACCCCCTCATCCCTCCATGCACACGTGTGACACTCCTCAGATGCTACTCTGAATAACGCCACTATAGGCGTGGTTGTGCAAGAACGTCCTTCAGACCTTCCTTCCAGTCCTTCAGGATGAACACCCAGAACTGAGGCTGCTGGGTCACATATTAGATCTTTTAATTTTTTTTTCCCCACAGCAGCTGCACCATTTTGCCACCGACATGGATAACCCTTCCCTGTAAAGCGTCCTGTTAACAACTGTGGTCCCGTGAGCTTCTTTTTCTCTTGCTGTCTAGTGCGTTAGGGATGTGGGATATGCCAGGGGTGAAAATATGGCCCCAGCCTGTTCCTGTGCTGGGTTCTTGCTCAGTCACTAAGGCATGTGTGAGTCTGCAACCCCACGGCTGTAGCCCACCAGGCTCCTCTGGAGTGAGGCATAGGAGTTAGGCATACATTATCTCATCTGACTTCCTGGCAGCTTTACAGACGTGGGATGTGTGAAATGTAAGCCCGAGCCCCCACATCTGGGCTGTTTAATCTGTAAGTCGTCTCTGACTCCGTGACCTCACGGCCCACCAGGCTCCTCTGTCTACCCTCCGTCCATGGGATTCTCCAGGCCGGAACACTGGAGTGGGTTGCCATGTCCTCCTCCAGGGGACCTTCCCAAGCCAGCGATCGAACCCGTGTCTCCTGCACTGAGGGCGGATTCTCCGCCACCGAGCCACTGGGAAATCTCCCTCCTGCAGGGAATTAACGCCTTTGGGGGCGCACAGCGGGCTGCGGCTGGTGGCGGTTGGCGCCACCTGGTGGACAAGATGGAAATGACCACCGCAGGTGAATCCTTCCAACCAGCCGGCTCTCCCGGCAGCTTCCAGGGCTCCCAGCCAGAGCCCAGAAACCTGGCCGGGCGCAGGCGCCCAGACGCCAGCTGCCCGCACAGACGCACCGGTCTCCGCGACCGGACCGCTCTGCAGACCCCGTGAGCCTGGCAGCTCTCCCAGCTCGCGGCCCGGGACGTGGCGCACGCTCCGAAGGGAAGTCTGTCTCGCCGGTCACCCGGACCTTCTTCACGACGGTGGGCGTGGGGTAGCAGCTGCCAGGTGGTGGGGTGACAGCTGGGCTTGACCTCTCTGCCGGCGAGGTGGGTTCCTCCCGCCCTTCCTTCCGGGCAGGCTGCGTCTGTTTACAGGTCTTCGTGGGCGTCGCTGCGGCCATTTCTCATCTTGTCCCCAGGAGGGTGACACCCACCCCCCTCTCTGGACCTGCCCACTCTGGACCTGCTGAAAAGCATTGCAGGGGCTCCGAGGCAGCTTCCGAGGCTGGGTGACGGTCCTCGGGGCGACAGCCGAGGCAGTATACAGCCCAGGAGGAGGGGGACCGACCGGCTGGGCCAGGAGCCCCGCAAGATTGCACGGGCCTGGATGTACACGCCCATGCGGCTGGCGCAGCGTTTAAAAAAATTTATAACTTAACGTGTAGTTTATTTTGATTCTCTTTTTAACACTTATGTACGCTTGATTTACAAGAGTATACTAGCTCCTTGGAAGAAAAGCTATGACCAACCTAGACAGCATATTAAAAAGCAGAGACTATCCATCATCCATCCACCCATCCACCCATCCATCCACCATCCATCATCCATCCATCCATCATCCACCCATCATCCACCCATCTACCCATCCATCATCCATCCATCCATCCATCATCTATCCATCCATCCATCATCCACCCATCTACCCATCCATCCACCATCCATCATCCATCCATCCATCATCCATCCATCATCCATCCATCCATCCATCATCCATCCATCCATCCATCATCCACCCATCTACCCATCCATTCACCATCCATCATCCATCCATCCATCATCCATCCGTCATCCATCCATCCGTCATCCATCCATGGACAGCTTGGATGGTTTCCCCAATCATCCATCCATCATCCATCCATCCATCCATCATCCATCCATCCATCCATCATCCACCCATCTACCCATCCATTCACCATCCATCATCCATCCATCCATCATCCATCCGTCATCCATCCATCCGTCATCCATCCATGGACAGCTTGGATGGTTTCCCCAACTTGGCTCTCACCCTCAGGGAGGATTCTGAAGCTGTGCTGGCTGGACCCGCCTCTGGCTCCAGCAGGGAACTGACCGTCATGGAGCATGTGGGGCCAGAGAACTCAAAGCCTGGGCCCAGACCACAGACCATGGTGGCTCAAACCCTGGGGTGTGGGAGGCGAGACCGGGCTGGAGATGGAGCCCCGGGAACCTGCCAGCTGCGTGGAGGTGGGGGTGCAGAGGAGGACGAGCCCAGGGCTGGCCCAGCCGGCGGGGCCCTGGGGATTTGCCTTGTACCATCTGAGAAGGAGCCAGGAGCCCACTCACTCGTGCGGACTATTGTTTAGTCCTCAGTCCTGGCCGGCTAGTCACTCAGTCCTGGCCGGCTCTCTCTGATCCTGTGGACTGTAGCCCGCCAGGCTCCTTCGTCCATGGGATTCTCCAGGCAAGAACACTGGAGTGGGTTGCTATGCCCTCCTCCAGGGGATTTTCCTAGCCCAGGGATCGAACTTGCATCTTTGGCATTGCAGGCGGATTCTTTGCCACGGAGCCTCCAGGGGAGCCCCAAGTTCAGCACTGGCTGCCGCTTTCCCTGAGATGTGAAAAGGCTTTCTTTGTGTGCAAAGAAGCAGGAAAGGCTTATAAAGAGCACACAGGTTCAGGGTCTCTAGGTGTCCAGCCAGTGCGATTGAAGTCAAAATGGAAAACGCAGCAGCCGGGAACAGCTGTGGCGGCCGGCTTGCATCCCAGGCCAGCCCCGGGGCCCTGCCCGGAATTCCAAAGCGCTTGCTTTCACGAGGCCAGGGCACATGCTGAAAGCCAGTGGCTATTAATAGGGGCCGAGCAGTGAGCCGAGATGCTCACCTGGTGAAAACCGCCCACCCGGCGTTGCCAAGAGCCAGGACTGTAGCAGGGAGGATGGGGCCAGAGCTACTGGGCTTGGGTGCCCAGCAGGACTGAGAATCCCCGCTTACCATGCCTCTGTGGGTGGCGGGGCATGATGCATTTAAAAAGTTAATTTGTGTATATTGTGATTCTTTTTTATTGAAGTATGGTTGGTTGTAGCTTCCCAGTTGGCACCAGAGGTAAAGAACCCGCCTGTTAGTGCAGGAAGACGTAGGAGACTCTTGTTGGATCCCTGGGTGGGGAAGATGCCCTGGGGGAGGGCACGGCAACTCACTCCAGTATTCTTGGGCTTCCCTGGTGGGTCAGCTGGTGAAGAATCCACCTGTGATATGAGAGGTCTGGCTTCGATCCCTGGGTTGGGAAGATTCCCTGGAGGAAGGCACGGCAGCTCACTCCGGTACTCTTGCCTGGAGAATCCTATGGACAGAGGAGCCCGGTGGGCTACAGTCCATGGGGTCACAGAGAGTCGGACAGGACTGAAGCAACTCATACATGGCTGAGTTACAAGATTATACTGGTTGCAGGTGCACAACGTAGGGATTCTCCAGTTTTAGAGACTGTGCTGCATGTGCTGGAGAAGGGATAGGCAACCCACTCCAGTCTTGTTGGGCTTCCCTGGTGGGTCGGTTGCTGAAGAGTCCGCCTGCAGTATGGGAGGCCTGGGCTCGATCCCTGGGTGGGGAAGATCCCCCGGGGGAGGGGACAGCGACCCACTCCAGGATTCTGGCCTGGAGAATCCCATGGCCTGTGCAGTCCACGGGACTGCAAAGAGCTGGTCACGATCGAGCGACTTTCACGGTTTCGCCCCACGTATGAAATGCCGCCTCTGTTCTCTGTGCTGCTCCGTCTGCCTCTGTTGCCGATTTGCTTCATGCACGGTCGTGAGTGTCTGCTCGTCCCTGCTCCCTAAGCTGACCCCGCTCCCGTCTCCCCTCCGCACTGGGAACCACCGGTTTGTCCCTTACACCCGTGCTGCTGCTGCTGCTGCTGCTAAGTCACTCAGTCGCCTCAGCGACCCCATGGACTGCAGCCCACCAGGCTCCTCCGTCCATGGGATTTTCCAGGCAAGAGTACTGCAGTGGGGCGCCACTGCCTTCTCCGTCACGCCCGCAAGTCTCCTGTTTCCTTGCATTTGTTCGTTTCTTCTCCTGTTGTGATATATTTGTTCTTTTCTTTAATTTCCTTAATTCCACACGTAAGTGGTAACGTACAGCATGTGTCTGACTTATTTCACTTGGCGTTGCGGCCCATCCACGTGGTCACTCGCGTTTTGAAGAGATGCAGAGTGGCTGAGCGTGGGCTCATAAACCTCCGCTGTGACCCTGCACACCACACACCCTCCGCCCCGAGGCTGGGGGCGGCCGGCCAGTGCTGACCTCACCCTCGGGGACCGTGGAGCCCTCCGCAGGTCACAGGTCAGGGGAAATGGATCCACACCAGGGGAAAGGGCGGGGGCCAGTAACACAGCCTCCCTCGTCCCCCGGGCCTGGCTCACTCAGAACATCCAGGTGCCCCTGGGCATGGGGCAGGGGTTGAGCTTGACCCCGGAGCGGGCACCCCGGGCACCCTGGGCCCGGCTCTCTTTCCAAGTGCATGTAAGGAAACAGGATCTCTGCATCTGAGACCTCGGGGCCGTGCCCCCGGCCTGCAGCTGTTGCGGGAGCTGTGTTTGTCCGGTTGCTGGGAGACACGGGCTAGAAATAGGTCAGCAGGGGCTGGAGCTGGGCGTGGAGCGGCCAGGGCCGGCGCTGTAAACAGTGACAGCCGGGGCTGGCATCTTGGTGGGCACAGGCGGTTATGGTGGAGATGTGCCTCAAAATAGCCTTCCTGGGGGTTTGCAATGTGCCCACAGGCAGTGCCAGCAACCCTGAAGACCCCAGAGGAGGAAGGGCCAAGTCAGAAAACAAAAAGGGCTTTCCTGAGAACGGTTAACCGTCTGGGCACTTTTGTAACTGCTTAGGGGTTTTCCCAGAGAAGGCAATGGCCCCCCACTCCAGTGTTCTTGCCTGGAAAATCCCATAGACGGAGGAGCCTGGTGGGCTGCAGTCCATGGAGTCGCTAAGAGTCGGACACGACTGAGCGACTTCCGTTTCACTTTTCACTTTCATGCATTGGAGAAGGAAATGGCAACCCACTCCAGCGTTCTTGCCTGGAGAATCCCAGGGACGGCGGAGCCTGGTGGGCTGCCATCTATGGGGTCGCACAGAGTCAGACACGACTGAAGTGACTCAGCAGCAGCAAGGGTTTCCCACAGCTTCTTAAAGCCTCCATTAGCAGATGTTAGGTAATTAACCGCAGCTGCACGAGGGTATCAATCGACACGTCATTCAAACAGAAAATTATATTTTGCGGATCTTGTGTTCTGTTTTCCCCATCTGTGTTACGAGATGTGATCAGATACGATTCTTTTTTAACATGTGCGCCTAATTTTGTACAAGCCTGCCAGTTTTGAGGTTTTGTTTACTCTTTTGATGCAGGAGATGGCGGGGTTCGATCCCTGGGCTGGGAAGATTCCCTGGAGGAGGGAATGGCAACCCACTCCAGTAGTCTTCCCCGGAGAGTCCCATGGACAGAGAAGCCTGGTGGGCTACAGTCCATGGGGCTGCAAAGAGTCAGACACGACTGAGCCACTGATATTTACTTACTGACACTTACTCTTTAGAGCTTACTACAGGCAGCAATAGCACTGGGCTTCCCTGGGGCTCAGACGGTAAAGAATCCGCCTGCAGTGCAGGAGACCCAGGTTTGATCCCTGGGTCAGGAAGATCCCCCAGAGGAGGGAATGGAAACCCACTCCAGTATTCTTGCCCGGAGAATCTCAGGGACAGCGGAGCCTGGCGGGCTACAGTCCATGGGGTCACAAAGAGTCAGACATGACTGAGTGAATAAGCAGCAACCAGAAATAACATTGGTCGTTATTTCACTATAGCCTTGCCCATTAGTGAAAAAGATGGACTTTTTAAAAGCATCTAATTGAAAGAAATTAAACTTCCCTTATTAAAGGAAAAACAAACAAAAAAAATAACCCAGTGTTGCAAAGCATTCCACCTGCTTCATTTCCTGAGACTTGACAGCCTTAGCGAACAGCCAAACATCTTTGAATTTGACCCAGAGTCCGTGGATGTGAACCACGAGCCTGAGACGACAGGCCTTTCACTAAGATGGGACAGGTGGGAGGGGAGTTTGGGGAGAATGGATACGTGTCTGGCTGAGCCCCTTTGCCGTCCACCAGAAACCATCAGAACGTTGCCAATCACCTACCCCAGTAGGGTGGGGGGAGGAAGATGAGATGGAGATGAAAAGGCAGCAGTCACCTCTCTGCAGTTCAGGACCTGGGCACCCAGCTGGCGCTGCTCAGTCACCCCGGCCTGTCTGACTCTCTGCGACCCCACGGACTGCAGCCCGCCAGGGCCCTCAGTCCACGAGATTCTCCGGGCAAGGACCTAAAGGGGACTGCCATGCCCTCCCCCCGGGGATCTTCCCGACCCAGGGATCGAACCCAGGTCTCCTGCGCTGCAGGCGGACTCTTTACCATCTGAGCCCCCAGGGAAGCCCCCAGGTAGCACTGATTCATGCAGACTGAGGCCAAGCACTCAGCTTCCGCGGCCTCGGAAGCATCTGACGGGAAGTAATCACGCACAGGAACTGAGGTCCCTGACGCAGGCCCGGTCTCGACGTGTGGCTGCTTAACCAGCGCCGTTTATCCTGTGCTGGTGAAATACACGGATCGTAACACTTTCTGTTTTCACTCTTTCAAGTGTGCAGCTCAGCAGCACACACGTTCCACACATGCATTTCCCTGCCGCACACACACGCACACACATTCCACACACACATTTCCCTGCTGTACACATACACGCACACACATTCCACACACACATTTCCCTGCTGTACACATACATGCACACACATTCCACACACACATTTCCCTGCCGTACACATACATGCACACACATTCCACACACACATTTCCTTGCAGCACACACACACACTTTCTAGCTCTCCACACACACATGCACACACGTATTTTACATATGTACATCATTTCCCCACTGTGTACACACACTCACACCCTTCTACACACCCACACATTTTCTCTCTCTCCACACACACCGGGACATTTCCCTGCTGTACACACACATACACGTCCAGCAGCGTCGATTATGTTCACAGTGATGTACGACCCTCCCCACCATCGGCCCAGGACTTCCTCACCTTCCAGACCCAGACTCCCTGCCCCTGAAACGTGGACTCCCCGTCCCTGGACTCACCATTCACCCTCTGTCTCTGTGAATCTGACGACTCCAGGGACCTCCACAAGTGGGATCTCAGTGCCGATCGCTTTTGGTCCTTTTTTCACTGAGAAAAAGCCCACGGGCAGAGGAGGCTGGCGGGCTATAGCCCACGGGGTCGCAAAGAGTCAGACACAAGTGAGCAAACCCACCCCACCCGCTGCAAGAGGTACTTCGCCAGATGTGGAGAAGAAGCTGCCTCCCCCAAACCCGGAGTGGGTTCAGGGAGGTTTAACCAGACTCTGTTCCCAGGGGAACCTGCGTGAAGCTGACCCCAGAGCCCAGTGCCTGCTGTAACCGGGATAGCCGTGAGGCCTGGTGGCTGCTGAGTCGCTCAGTCCTGTCGGACTCTCTGCGGCCCCGTGGGCTGCAGCCCGCCAGGCCTCCCTGTCCTTCACCACCTCCTGGGGCTTGCTCAGATTTATGTCCATGGGTGACTTCCAAGACCGAATTCAAAACCACTTCCTGCCACATCTGAGCTTCCTATGGCCGACAGGGAGGGCACGCACAGGATGGGGACGCACAAGGGCCCTGAACGCCTGCCCAGCAGGGGCTCCTGGGCTCCTGGTGGTCCCCGTGGCTGATGGGTCCCCCAGGGACACCCCCCCACACACACAGTGCTCTGAGACCAGGGACGCCCCACGGCTTAGGAGCAGGCAGAGGTGGGGCCGGCAGCTGGTCCCCGTGACGCCCGCGCCCGGAGCGGAGCTGAGCAAACAGGAGCAGCGCTGCTCGTGGCCGCGATCCTGACGGAACGCGGTCTCTCTTTAGTGGCCTTGGAGCTCCGGGCGGACTGAGCGCTTCGCTGGTGGACAAACACCGCCGCCGCCCAGCACAGAGGCGGTGTGTACAGACCCCGCCGTGTGCCCTGCTGCGCGTCGGCCCGCGTCCGCCAGGCGCTAATCCCACGGCCGCCTCCCGGCTACCTCCACACCCAGGAGGGGCGCCCAGGGCTTCCCAGAAGCCAGGAAAGGCGTCTGCGGCCGCAGAGCTGGGCTGGGGCCCTGCCCGGGGGAGACAAGGTGCAGGGGCGCCGAGGAGCCCTGCCTGGGACTCGCTTGCATGGAACTGGGGGCCGGGCAGGTGGGCGGCCTGGGGTTCCGACCTCGGACCCAATCCCTTGCTGGGTCTGCTCTGTATGCAGCAGAACACAGGTCCTTGGGTCCACTGAGCGCTCTCAGGCTGGGCGCATCATCTCCCTGACCCGCGGAGGGGGGCGGCGCTCCGTGCTTGTGGAAGACAACCGGAGGGGGTCCCTTCTTCCTTCAGAGGCTCGGGGTGGGGGGCGAGCCTGACCATCCTCCAGACCAAGATGGAAGGAAGGTTTCTCTTGGCGTTTACACGCCGCGAGATGCTTGTCCCTGACGGCAAGAGCAGTCCACACAGGCTCCCGGGAGAAAATTCCAGAGAACAATAAAGAAGAAGACTATTGAGACAGTAAAAAAGAAAGGGCTTCCCTGCAGTATAGGAGACCTGGGCTCAGTCCCGGGGTCAGGGAGATCCCCTGCAGAAGGGAATAGCAACTCACTCCAGTATATGTGCATGCTGCTGCTGCTAAGTCACTTCATTCGTGTCGGACCCTGTGGGACCCCATAGACGGCAGACCACTAGGATCCCCCATCCCTGGGATTCTCCAGGCAAGAACACTGGAGTGGATTGCCATTTCCTTCTCCAATGCGTGAAAGTGAAAAGTGAAAGTGAAGTCGCTCAGTCATGTCTGACCCTCAGCGACCCCATGGACTGCAGCCTTCCAGGTTCCTCCGTCCATGGGATTTTCCAGGCAAGAGTACTGGAGTGGGGTGTCATCGCATTCTCCGAGTATATGTACATACGTATGTATATATAGGGCTTCCTGGTGGCTCAGCTGGTAGAGAATCCGCCTCTAATGTCGGAGGCCTGGGTTCGATCCCTGGGTGGGGAAGATCCCCTGGAGAGGGGAACGGCTACTCACTCCAGTATCCTTGCCTGGAGAATCCCACGGACAGAGGAGCCTGGAGGGCTACAGTTGCGAAAGAGCCTGACTCCACCGAGCAACTCAGCAGCAGCAACAGCTCGTCTCATACGCTGGGGTCTCACCAGGGTGACAGCAGATGCTTTCATATCCAGAATTTTTTTTTTTTCTCGTTAAATTGTGTGATGAGCAGTCTCTGTACCACACACACACACACACAAACCAACCCTCAGAGAACATTTTTTTTCTTCTTCCAAGTGACGAAGCTGTTTCGCGGTGTGGCTCCTCCGCGGTTGATTCAGCCATTTCCTTGCTGTGCAGACGTTTCGCTTGTTTCCAGATTCAACAGGAGGAGCTGCTCGGGGAGGACCGCGCCCACGCGCAGACCCTCGGCCGCGGCTCTGACTTATGGCTCTGGAGCGGAGCCTGGAAGGCAGAGAGGGAGGAGCCCTCTCCAGTCTTGACACCGAGACGCTGCAGGCTGAACCGTCGGCCCTGTTACAGCGTCGGCTTCCGCCGGGTCATCCCCCCCGACGCGCGCCAGCCCCACCGAGGAAAACGGCTTTGTAGGGGTTTCCAGCGGCCGCTGTCTGAAGGACCAGACTGCGGGCTTCAGACCACAGACATCCGTCCTCCCCCAGCCCTGGAGACCAGACGTCTGAGGTCAGGGGTCCCAGGGCTGGGCTCCCTGCAGAGGCTCCTGGGGAGGGTCCTCCCCGCCCCTTCCAGCTTCCGGGGGCTCCAGGCGTCCGTCCCTGGGTTGGTGGCCGCCTCCTTTCCGTCTCTGCCTCCGTCTCCACGTGGCTTCTCCGCTGCGTCCGTGTCTCTCCTCTTCTGTGTCTTACAAGGACCCTGTCCCTGGGTTTAGGGCCTCCCCCAATCCAGGAGGACCTCATTTCAGACCTTCACTCGGTCAGCTCTGCAGAGACCTTGTTTCTGAAGAAGCCCCATTTGTAGCTCTTGGGGGGTCAGGATTTAGAACTAATTCAGCTTATAAGGGCTTCCCTGGGGGCTCAGTGATAAAGAACCTGTCTGCAATGCAGGAGACGTAAGAGACGCACGTTGGAACCCTAGGGCGGAAGATCCCCGGAGGAGGGCCTGGCAGCCCTCTCCAGTCTTCCTGTCGGGAGAACCCCGTGCACAAAGGGGCCTGGCGGGCTGCAGTCCAGGGGTCACAAAGGGTCAGAAGCGACTAAGCAACTAATGCTTTCATTTTCCGCAGAAAACACTCAGGGTTTGGGGGCACCTGAGACGGCGCTGCGGCCACAGGATGTAGGCGGCTGCTGGCTCCGCAGGCCACGGCGACGACGGGAGATTTATCCGACGTGTGGCCTCGGAGACACAGAAGCAGGGAGGCTGCAGGTGGCTCTGGCGCTCGGAGCGGGCCCAGAGAATTCTTTTCGCAGAGCTG
>SJYC01036183.1:0-52816 GCA_006408675.1 Madoqua kirkii
ACTGCAAGTGCGCGCGCTGCATCGCCTCATTCGTGGCATTTGCGACCCCCTGGACCGCAGCCCGCCAGGCTCCTCTGCCCGTGGGATTCTCCAGGCCAGAATACTGGAGTGGGTTGCCGTTTCCTCCTCCAGGGGATCTTCCCGACCCAGGGATCGAAACTGGGTCTCCTGTATTGGCAGGCGGGTTCTTTACTGTCTGAGCCACCAGGGAGGTGTATAGACAAACAACAGAATATATAACTGCTGCTCGTGGGGCGTTCCTGGGAGGAAGTGACCTTGGAGCATGTGGAGAAGGACAGAGTGGGCGTGTGTCCTTGGGCTGACCGTGAAGAGGGGAGGACGTGCAGATAGACACCGAGAGCACCCAGGAGGAGCCAGCCGTGGACAAGGAGCAGCAATCCAGGGGTCAGCCCGTGCAAAGACTGAGCTGCTGGGAAGGAGCTTGGCAAGTTCTCAGAGCTGAAGGCAGTCAGGGTGGAGGACTCCAAAGTCCAGGCGGAGTATTCCTGAGGGGTAGAAGGTGTTTAGAGGCGAAACCCGGGAAGACTCTTGAGAGTCCCTTGGACAGCAAGGAGAGCCAACCAGTCCATCCTAAAGGAGATCAACCTTGAATGTTCAGTGGAAGGACTGATGCTGAAGCTCCAGTATTTGGCCGACTGACGCATAAAACTGATTCCTTGGAAAAGCCCCTGATGCTTGGAAAGACTGAAGGCTGGAGGAGAAGGGGACGACAGAGGATGAGATGGTTGATGGCAACACTGACTCAACAGACATGAAGGTGAAAGTCGATCCGGCGCGTCTGACTCTGCGGCCCCACGGACTATACACACTGTGGAATTCTCCAGGCTAGAATGCTGGAGTGTGTAAGCCTTTCCCTTCTCCAGGGGACCTTCCCACCCCAGGAATCAAACCCAGGTCTCCTGCAAGTGTGAGTAAGCTCCAGGAGTTGGTGATGGACAGGAGGCCTGGCATGCTGCAGTCCACAGGGTCGTCAGACTGAGCAACGGAACAGGAAAATCAGGGCTCTGGGCGCCCATTCCCCATGCAGCCACACGATGGCACCATCACCCACAGAAAAGCGGCGACGTCCCTAAGTTTCTGCACAGTTTTGGAACTCATACTTTACCCAAGTATTTACAATTTTTTCTCTGCTGGCCAAACGGAGCCCTCCCCACCTTTCTGTGCTTAACATGGCTGGCATTTCTTTCTTTCTGTTTTGAAGCTCATTGTAAACTAGGCTTCCCTGATGGCTCAATGGTCAAGAATCCTCCTGTCAATGCAAGAGACATGGGTTCAGTCCCTGGGTCGGGAAGATCCTCTGGAGAGGAAAATGGCAGCCCACTCCAGTCTTCTTCCCAGGAGAATCCCAGGGACGGGGAAGCCTGGCGGGCTACAGTCCATGGGGTTGCAAACAGTTGGAAGGGGACTTACCGACGAGCATGAATTCTCTTCCAGCCTGACCCAGGACCCTTACTTGGCCCAGGTTACATCACAAATCAACTAAGCCAGGAGGGATGCTGGCAAGCTTGCAGGGTGCTCCTAACCAACCCACACCCTCGGCCGTCTCTCTGACTCTGCCTGACTGTAGATTCAAGGGTCACCACGCAGACCCAACGTAATCTGATTCAGGAGACAGCTTCCAGTAATATCCCACGTCCACCCCCACTGGCCAATGATCCCCACAGAGCAAACATCAAAAGCCTGGGTGTGGAGCCGTCCAGAAGGCATTTAGTCAGGTTTCAGCTGCTTTTAGGCGCATGCAGGGCGGCCGCATGATCCTCACGTCCACTCGGCCACACGCAGGCGTCGGATGGGGTTGGGCAGGTGTGCGGGGATCCCAATGCCTCCTTGCACAAAGACGTTCCAGCTCAACGTTGGCTGGAAAGACTGCTGTCCCTGCAGGTTCACCAGGAACTGCACAGTCAGCCTTTCAAGGTTTCCATGAAGACTTTCTTTTTGCAGAAATCTTTAAGGAACAACAGGTGAGTGCAATGCCCTGCTGTCATCCTCTGTGGGGACTCATGTTCTGAGGGGCACAGGGGTCTCCCGACGCCCAGATGAATGGTTACTGGAGGGAAGCCTGGACACCGGCTGCAACATGGATGGACCCTGAACACAGTGCTCAGAGAGAAGCAGACACAGAAGAACACACAGTGTGTGACTCCATCATCAGGAACCATCCTGAACAGGGAAACCCACAGAGACAGAGAGAGGGGTTTTGTGGTCCCAGGGGCTAGGGGAGAGGAGAGGGTGGATGGAGATGGATGGAAGGATGATGGATGGAAAGATGGATGAGTGGGTGAATGATTGATGGATGGACAATGAATGGATGCATGGCTGAGTGGATGGATGGATGGATGAATAAATGATTGATGGATGGAATGTTGATGGATGGATAGATGGATGGATGGATGGATGGATGATGGATGGATGGATGGATGATGGTTGGATGGATGATGAATGGATGGTTGTGTTGATGGATAGATGAGTGGTTGGAAGGATAATGGATGGGTGGGTGGTTGGACGGATAGATGCATGGATGGAAGGATGATGGATGGATGGGTGATGGATAGAAGGATAGATGGCTGGCTGGCTGGAAGGATGATGGATAGGTGGTTGGTTGGATAGATGCATGGATAGATGGATAGATGCATGGATGGAAGAATGATGGGTGGATAGATGGATGGATGATTGATGGATGGGTGATGGATGGAAGGACAGATGGATGGATGGCTGGAAGGATGATGGATGGGTGGTTGGCTGGCTGGCTGGATGGAAGGGTGATGGATGGGTGGTTGGCTGGATGGATGGATGGAAGGGTGATGGATGGGTGGGTGGATGGATGGATGGATGGCTGGCTGGATGGATGGAAGGGTGATGGATGGGTGGTTGGGTGGTTGGCTGGATGGAAGGGTGATGGATGGGTGGTTGGCTGGCTGGCTGGATGGAAGGGTGATGGATGGGTGGTTGGCTGGCTGGATGGATGGAAGGGTGATGGATGGGTGGTTGGATGGATGGATGGATGGAAGGGTGATGGATGGGTGGTTGGCTGGATGGATGGATGGAAGGGTGATGGATGGGTGGTTGGCTGGATGGATGGATGGAAGGGTGATGGATGGGTGGTTGGCTGGATGGATGGATGGAAGGGTGATGGATGGGTGGTTGGCTGGATGGATGGATGGAAGGGTGATGGATGGGTGGTTGGCTGGATGGATGGATGGAAGGGTGATGGATGGGTGGTTGGCTGGATGGATGGATGGAAGGGTGATGGATGGGTGGTTGGCTGGATGGATGGATGGAAGGGTGATGGATGGGTGGTTGGCTGGATGGATGGATGGAAGGGTGATGGATGGGTGGTTGGCTGGATGGATGGATGGAAGGGTGATGGATGGGTGGTTGGCTGGATGGATGGATGGAAGGGTGATGGATGGGTGGTTGGCTGGATGGATGGATGGAAGGGTGATGGATGGGTGGTTGGCTGGATGGATGGATGGAAGGGTGATGGATGGGTGGTTGGCTGGATGGATGGATGGAAGGGTGATGGATGGGTGGTTGGCTGGATGGATGGATGGAAGGGTGATGGATGGGTGGTTGGCTGGATGGATGGATGGAAGGGTGATGGATGGGTGGTTGGCTGGATGGATGGATGGAAGGGTGATGGATGGGTGGTTGGCTGGATGGATGGATGGAAGGGTGATGGATGGGTGGTTGGCTGGATGGATGGATGGAAGGGTGATGGATGGGTGGTTGGCTGGATGGATGGATGGAAGGGTGATGGATGGGTGGTTGGCTGGATGGATGGATGGAAGGGTGATGGATGGGTGGTTGGCTGGATGGATGGATGGAAGGGTGATGGATGGGTGGTTGGCTGGATGGATGGATGGAAGGGTGATGGATGGGTGGTTGGCTGGATGGATGGATGGAAGGGTGATGGATGGGTGGTTGGCTGGCTGGCTGGATGGAAGGGTGATGGATGGGTGGTTGGCTGGATGGATGGATGGAAGGGTGACGGATGGGTGGTTGGCTGGCTGGCTGGCTGGATGGATGGATAAACAGCATGTGGCCCAACCCCACAGCGGAATATGCCGCAGCCATGAGAAGGGGCAGCTCCGGCACGGGCTGCAGTGTGGCTGGACCCTGAGCACAGGAGGCTCAGTGATAAGCAGACGCAGAAGGAGCCAGGGTGGGTGACTCCAGGTGTAGGACACGGACGCCGGCAGACGTGTCAGCTGTAAAGCTTAGGGCTTCCCTGGGGGCTCAGTGGAAAAGAATCTGCCACACGGCAGCAAACAGGCAGACACAGCTGAGAGGCTAAACCAGAGGCTGCCAGGTTATCCCTTCCCCCGCCTTTCACCCGGTGACCACAGCTTTGCCTTCTGTGCCTGTGGTTCGATTTCGGTTTTCTAAATAGGATCACTTGTGTATCATTGTTAACGTAAGCAATTTGGGGGGCATTTATGCACTCACAGTGCTGTGAGGCCACCGCTTCTATCACCCAGAACATCCGCACTCCCCCAAGGAGACCTTGTCCCCATTAAAAGTCAGTCTCCATCCTCTTCCGCCCATTCTCGGTTCCACTGACTCACCTCCTGTCTCCGTGGATTTGCCTGTTCTGGACATTTCCTATGAATGGACAGACACACTGTGTGTCCTTCTGCGCTGCCTCTCTGGGCATCGCATGTTCAAGGTCCATCCACGCCGTCATCAGAGCCTCTCTCCTTTTCGTGGCTGCGTTAGATTCCACTGTGGGAAGACCCCCTCCCCCATTCTGTGTTTCCTTTTGCGGTCTTCTTTATTCACTGAGAACAATTCCTCTGAATGTACTTTGATGATTATCCTTATAATGAGCATCCTCTTGTGTCGGTTTGACGCTCAGAGCAGTGGAAACGAGGGCAGGGGTCAAATGGAAGCAGAAATCCATGCTGGGACTTGGTGCGGGGCCAGGGAGCGGTCAGCTGCCCACAGGAATCCTTGCTCCCTCTTCCCACGGTACTGGCTGTGTTTTCGGACTTGAGTGTCAAAACCGAGGCTTTATTTCCCAGACCCCCTACAGTCTTGGGAGGGTCTACGGCCCAGTGGGTGGGCTTGAGCAGCGACCGTGTCACCTGCTTCCAAGGCAGGTCTGAGCCTGGTCTGGCCCATTCCCTGTTCCAGCTCAAAGGGACCCAACCAGGCAGGGCAGCCCAGCTCGGGCAGTCGACACATCCAGAGCACACCCCACCATCCACTAAGCTGGGCCGCAGCCTCTGGCTCCTGTGCTCCCGTGCGTCTCTTCAGCCTCAGAAGTGTAGGGGAGTCTCTGTGACGATGGCCGAGCGGACCCCAAGCGACAAGAGAAAGAAAGTGTGGGTGTCATTGCAAGGGATACCGGCGTGGCCCCCACTTCCATCGCCCGTGTGGAAGCATGCAGAATGTTCTCCAGGGGGGCACGTGCCACCTTCACTCCCAATCACATGGAGGGTGGAGAGCCTGGACTGTCTCAGATGCAAGAAGACAGGTGGACAGTGGGACTGACCAGCTGTCGTCTTGGGGTCCTGCGTGGGGGACACTGTGGGAACTGGCTGGCCCGCCGTGTTTGCGGCATTTGCTTCATCAGACAGAAGGTGACTCTGAAACAGAAGGAGGCAGGGGGCATGGGTGGTGTCTGAGTCTGTGACCTCGTGGACTGCCGCCCGCCAGGCTCCGCTGTCCGTGGGAGTCTCCAGGCAGGAATACTGGAGCAGGTTGCCATTCGCTCCTCCAGGGCATCTTTCCCACCCAGGGATCAAACCCAGGTCTCCTGTGTTGCAAGTGGGCTGTTTACCACTGAGCCACCTGGGAGGCCCCCAGACCCCTCTGTGGTTCCCCACCGCCCCCCTCCTCTGACTCCCCTAGCACCCGGCTGATGGTCTGAGGTCAAAGTGCCGTGCTGGAAATCAGAGGTCAGGTTTCATCATGCTGTTTTCTGAAATAAGCCGGACGCTTTGGTGATGAGGGGTGGGATTTCAGATATTTTTTTTTTTAAGGTAAACAAAGCACGAGGCTGAGAGAGCAAAGGTGATCCTGGAAATCTTTGATAAAGTTTCTGAGCAGGACTCCCCCGGGGACCGTGGGAAGCACTTTCTCAGGACTCGAGGTGAAGGGGAGGTTGAGGGTCCGCTACGTGAATACAAAAGGTCAGGTGGATGTTAGATTTATCTCGTTTTGGGTGGAGAGGGAAACAGCGAGATGTGAGAAGACGTTTCTCTGGGTGTCGCGTTTCCAAAGGCGTTCGAGACTTCTTTGTTGGCAGAAAGATTGCTTCCACTGCTTCAGGATCTTAGTATCAGTTGCAAAGTCCAGCTCTGCGACCCCGTGCACTGGAGCGCAGCAGGCTCGTCTATCCGTGGGATTCTCCAGACAAGAATGCTGGAGTGGCTTGTCATTCCCTTCTCTAGGGGATCCCCACCCAGGGATCAAAGCCCCATCTCTTGCACCTCCTGCATTGCAGGTGGGTTCTTTACTAGGGCCACCTGGGAAGCCTGGCTGGGATCCGAGAAATGTTTCATTGTCCGGGTGGGGGATGCTAGTGACAGCAAGTGTAAAGAGCATTTTACGGTTTAGAAAGCTATTTTGCTGCTGCTGCTGCTAAGTCACTTTAGTCGTGTCCGACTCTGTGCGACCCCATAGACAGCAGCCCACCAGGCTCCCCCATCTCTGGGATTCTCCAGGCAAGAACACTGCAGTGGGTTGCCGTTTCCTTCTCCAGTGCATGAAAGTGAAAAGTGAAAGGGAAGTCGCTCAGTCGTGTCGGACTCTTCGAAACCCCATGGACTGCAGCCTACCAGGCTCCTCCATCCATGGGATTTTCCAGGCAAGAGGACTGGAGTGGGGTGCCTTCTCCGAGAAAGCAATTTTAGAGCCCCATTAAAGTGTTTGGAGTTGATGTAGCTTTCAGAAAAACACAGTAGCAGGGATTCCCTGGGGGTCCAGCGGTTAGGGGGCTCCCCAGGTGGTGCTAGCGGTAAAGAACATACCTACCAACGCAGGAGATGGAAGAGACATGGGTTCGATCCCTGGGTCGGGAAGACAGGAGGGAGGCAGCCACCAGCCCAGGGGCGGACGCCCAGAGCCCTCGGAAGCCAGAAGAGGCAGGGAGGACCCTCCCCTGAAGCCTGTGCAGGGACCCCAGCACTGGGACCCCCTGACCTCAGACGCCTGGTGCCCAGGACTCGGGGTGTCTCGTCCCCGGCACTCGGGGTGTCTGGTGCCTGGGACTCAGGGTGTCTGGTGCCTGGGACTCGAGGTGTCTGGTCCCCGGGACTCGAGGTGTCTGGTCCCTGGGACTCGGGGTGTCTGGTGCCCAAGACTGGTCTTCGGCACTCAGGGTGTCTGGTGCCCGGGACTCAGGGTGTCTGGTCCCCGGCACTCGGGGTGTCTGGTGCACAGGACTTGGGGTGTCTGTCTGGTCCTTGGGACTCAGGGTGTCTGGTGCCCGGGACTCGGGGTGTCTATCCCTCAGGACTCGGGGTATCTGGTGCCTGGGCCTTGGGGTGTCTGGTCCCCAGCACTCGGGGTGTCTGGTCCCCAGGACTCGGGGTGTCTGGTGCCTGGGACTCGGGGTGTCTGGTGCCCAGGACTCAGGGTGTCTGGCGCCCGGGACTCAGGGTGTCTGTCCCTCAGGACTCGGGGTGTCTGGTGCCCGGCACTCGGAGTGTCTGGTCCTTGGGACTCAGGGTGTCTGGTGCCCGAGACTCGGGGTGTCTGTCCCTCAGGACTCGGGGTGTCTGGTGCCCAGCACTCGGGGTATCTGGTGCCCGGGACTCGGGGTGCAGGGGCATGGATGTCTGTGGTTTGAAGCCCCAGGTTTCATCTGTTCCTGCAGGCGCTGGAAGCTCACGCAGGTTGCAACGGCCCCAGCCCCTCCTGGGTGACGGGTAGTCTCGGTTCGCAGGTAGGAGAAGCGCGCATGCGCGCTGAAAGGAAAGCCCTCCTCGCCGACCTTAGCAGCAGGGCGAGCGGGAGCGGGGCGGCTCTCCACCCCCAGGAGGTGAGAGTCAGGGGGAATTCTCACCCTCCTGGTGGGAATCAGGGATGCTGGGGTAACCCGCCCCCGCGTCCTGGTGTGACCGGCCCTACCCTGAGCCCCTGGAGGGCCCAGGCTCCAGCACAGCCAGGCCTCACGCCGCCCCGCGAGTGGCCCCTGCCCAGCCCCGCCTGCCAGTCGGCATTACCTGCGGACTTGCACCAACGGGCCTTTGATGTAGCTCCTGACACGCGGAGCCGGGCGGAGGAAAATAACTTAAAAAATGTTAAGAAGCCTTAATTGGAGTTAACATAAAAGGAGACGCGGGTGTTAATTGGTCTGTCGCGGGCGCGAGGCGGGGGCCCCGGAGACCCGTGTCCCTTACCCCCTGCCCAAGTGTCAGGGCTGGCATCTTTAATTCAACACGCTTTGTGTTAATTACCTCCGGATAAGGTAGGCTTTGATTGGGAGCCCTTTGTGGTGGAGTCGCCCAGCCTTAAGATAAATACGTTAGGGCCGAACGAGGAGAAGGGGAGAAGCCCCCTGTCCAGCTGTGAGCAGTGACGGGGTTTGATGATCGATCGCCCGGTGGGAGAAATATTTCCTCGAGGCCTTTGTTGGGGGTGGGGGGTGCTTCCTGACACCACCCCGCATCGTGCTGGGCCGCGGGAGCCACCTGCTCATGGCTGGACGCTGGGGTCCTGTCCGCGATGAGATGGGAATCCGGGGTGCTCAGAGGGATCCGGCCCCCTGGACGGGGGGCCAGAGGGTCCCCACAGCTCTGTGCAGCCCGCCAGGGGCGCAAACGAGGGATCCAGACGGCTGACGCTGGGAGGGCTGGACGGGTAGGTGAGCGGGGTGTGGATTTGGGGACTGCATGCGTTCCAGGTCACTCAATCATGTCTGACTCTTTGCGACCCCATGGACTGTAGCCCCCCCAGCTCCTCTGTCCATGGGATTCTCCAGGCAAGAACACTGGAGTGGGTTGCCATGCCCTCCTCCAGGGGCTCTTCCCAATCCAGGGATGAACCCATGTGGGCCAGTGGGTTCTTTACGACTAGCGCCACCTGGGAAGGCCAGAGAGGTGCACAGTTGCCTGGGGAGCGTGGAGCCAAAACTGCCTGGGGGGTAGGGATGACCGGGGCCAAGGAGAACGCGAGTGGTGGCCCCCGGGGAGACCTGGTACACGTGTGTCTGACTGGCCCAGGGCTGACGGGGAAAGTCGCCCCGCCCAGTGGCAGCCCACATCCTTCTTACAAGCGCGAGACTGCTGATACCAGCTGTGGGCCCAACCATGTCCCCCAGAAAGATGCATGCACGTGGAACCTGGAATGGGGCTGTGTTTGGAGAAGAGCTGTGTTCATCTTACAACACCTGGAACCTCAGAAAGGCTCCTTACGAGGAGAGAGAGTCTCTGCAGAGGTGACGGAGTGAAGGTCTGAGATGAGGTCCTCCTGGATACAGGTGGCCCTAAACCCAGGGACAGGGTCCTTATAAGACACGGAAGAGGAGAGACACGGACGCAGAGGAGAAGCCACGTGGAGACGGAGGCGGAGACGGGAGGACGATGCCCGGAGCCCCCGGAAGCCGGAAGAGGCGGGAGGACCCTCCCCTGGAGCCTCTGGACGGAGCTCAGCCTTGGGGCCCCTGACCTCAGGCGTCTGGTCTCCAGGACTCGGGGAGGGTGGATGTCTGTGGTTTCAAGCCTCCTGGTTTGGGGCATTTTGTCATGGGTGCCCGAGGAAACCCATACATTGAGCACGGTTCTTGCTGAATAAATCCATTCAGATAGGGCAGCGCAGACTGTTCCCCTGTGTCCACACACATTCCTAGACACACACGTATATGCATTCGCCTACCACTCACTGCTTTTCACAAGTGTAAACAATGGCAGAAGATAGAGCACCGGCGGTCAACTTTTCCTTTTCACTAAACATTTTCTTAGGCCTGCGGGTTCAGTCCCTGGGCTGGGAAGATCCCTTGGAGGAGGGAATGTCAACCCGCTCCAGTATTCTCACCTGGAGAATTCCATGGACAGAGGAGCCTGGCAGGCAGGTTGCAAAGAGTCAGACATGACTGGGTACACACACGCGCGCACACACACATACACGCACGCACACACACAGTCATGCACGCACACGCATACACGCACAGACATGCACACGCACACGCACGCACGCACACAGGCATCTCTTTCTACAGACTCGGGGCAGAGTGAACAGCCATTCCCATGACGGGTGACCGCACAGGATGCAGCCCCTCCTCAGCTGAACCTTCCTGGAGCTTCTGACTCCCTGCGGCGTTGAGCGGGGCGTCTCTACCTTTCTCAAATGCAGCGTGTCCCTCTCCTGGGCTGGCAAAGCAAATCTTGACACGTGGGCACTTGACGCTTGGGTGATTCAAACAGCATTTTCAGTGCGAGAACCACTGATGCGTGAATACCAAAGCAGGTTCAGTACGAAAGCGTGAAGAGTATCTCTCCACCAAACCTGACAGTGATCAACACCGCTGCTCACAGGAAGTGGGTGAGTTAGGTTTGATGGTCAAGGGTTCATTACTTTCTCGGGATTCAATTGATCAACTTGTTGTGGTCGTTTACTGACATATATGAACACCCCACATGGACCTCCCTGGCGGTCCGTCCAGTGGTTAAGAATCCGCCTGCCATTGCAGGGGACACGGGCCCCATCCCTGGTCCCTGAGGACCCCACATCCGTGGGGCAACTGAGCCCATGAGCCTCAGCTCCAGCAGCCCACATGCTCTAGAGCCCGGGCCCCACAGCAAGAGGAGTCGCCGTCGTGAGGAGCCCGTACGTCAAAATGTAGAGCAGCCTCCGCTCGCTGCAACTGGAGAACGCCCAGGCGCCACACTGAACACCCCAAAATAAGCAAAAGTGAAAGGGGGCTCCCCTGGTGGCCCAGACGGCAGAGTCTCCCTGCAGTTCAGGGACCTGGGTTCCACCCCTGGGTCAGTAAGACCCCCTGGAGAAGGAAACAAAAGTGAAAACGGGGCTTCCCTGGCAGCCCAGACGGCAGAGAGTCTCCCTGCAGTTCAGGGGACCTGGGTTCCACCCCTGGGTCAGGAAGACCCCCTGGGGAAGGAAACAACAACTCACTCCAGTATTCTTGTCTGGAGAATCCCACAGACGGGAGCCTGGTGGGCTACAGTCCATGAGGTCGCAAAGTCAGACACGACTCAGCGATGAACACAAGGACCAGAAAAAAGTGAACGTTGCACGTGAGTGTTTTGACATTTGTGCTGAAGCAACGTGACAGGAAAAATAAACTACTAGCTTTAAGGGGTCACGAAAAGCCCTGACTTTAAAAGGGTTTTTGCATCAGTCAGTAGAAGGAACAGTTGACTGTGCTGAACATCTCGCTGAGGAAACGTTTAAGATGGAGACCACCACCACCACGCCCTAGGCTGCCGTCTTGGGCAGCTGGCATTTTGGGGAGGGGCTTCACTGCCTTGTCCCTGCTGCTCACCTCACTTGTAGACCCCAGACCCCCCATTCTATGCCCATGTGATGAGCACAAGATCTTCTTCCATGCCTGCGTGTTCTCAGAGTTTGCAGGGCCCTCTGCAGCCTTTGCATTGGGTCTGCACGAACCAGACCCAGCTCTGCCTGTTGGGTGTGCCGTCTTGCTTTGGACATAGGTCGGCACAAACATACCCTGTGTGGGAATCCGAATTCCAGTTTCCCTTGATTTGCCAAAGTTAGAGGCTAGTGGTAAAGAACCTGCCTGCTAAAGCAGGAGCGAGCAGAAATGCAGGTTCGATCCCTGGATCAGAAAGACACCCTGGAGGAGGAAATGACAACCCACTCCAGTGTTCTTGCCTGGAGAATCCCAGGGACAGAGGAGCCTGGTGGGCTACAGTCCCTGGGGCCGCACAGAGTCGGACATGCCTGAGCAATGAACGCTTAACACTTTCAGCCCGTAGCGGGGCGGTAGTGTCTTCACGCCCTGCCTCAGGACTCAAGAGTTAAAATGGCAGTGTCAGCCTCTTGGGGGGCCCCATTTCAGTACGAGGGGGTCACAGCCTTGGTCTGACAAGGCTGCAAGAGCCACAAGATCCGACTGGCTGGCGGGGACGTGGCCTAGGTGACCGTGGGTGCCGGAGCGGCCTGCAGACGGTGCCTCCCGCCCCGCTTGAGTTGTGAGGTCCCGAGGGAGGTGGTCAGGGCGTCGTGGGGAGACAAGGGGCAGGTTACCTGTGGGAGGGAGCCTCCAGGGCCCCGCCCTTCCTGGAGCTGGGCAGAGTGGCCCTCCGGGCATGCACACCTGTGTGTTCATAAGCATCAGGAACGGGGCTGCGCGCAGGCTGCCGGATTCCCACCTGGACCAGCGTGGGCTGGCTGTGGCGGCGTGCAGTCTGGTGTCTGGTTGAGGGGGGCCGGCTCGGTGCCTCAGAGCTTGGGCAGCTCCAGAGGGTCCCCGGGTGGCCACCAGCATGGGGCCCATTAGCACCCGTGCCCGGCTCGCTGCTGCTAATTACCGCTGATTAGTATTCCCCAGCGAGAGTGGTCTGGTCTGGGCTCCGGGCAAGCAGGCCAGGCTGTGGCCGCTTGATAAAGGGAGATGTGGAGAGCAGGGTGCAGCTAATTAGGCCTGGATGTCAGCCTTGGTCGCGGGCTGGCTGGCTTCACACGCACATGGCCGGTGCCCCTGAGCAGAGGGTGGCCGTGCCCAGATTGCCCAGCACCTCCACGGTGCCCCAGGTCTCAGCCCCACCATGCAGGGCGTGGACTGGCTGAGCGCCCATGGACCCCAAGGGCAGGTCTGAGGTCTGCAGAGATGTCAGCTGGGACCTTGACCTGGGACCCAGGACTTGGTTGTCATCACCCCCGGAGAGACGCACGGGTGGATGCAGAGATGATGTTCAGGGAAGAGCCCACAGACCCTGGAGATGGGAGGCCTGTGTGCCGGGCCCTGAGGGGAGGAGGCCCTGGGAGGATCCAGGAGGCAGGTGACGAAGCTGAGCGGGGTGGGGCTGGCTGGACGGCTGCCTCTGCAGGCCGTGAGGTACAGGGCGCGCAGGAGTTGTCTGCACCTGTCCCTGGGCTGATGAGGCCTGCAGGGTGCAGGCTCCAGAGAGGGATCTGCAGGATGTGCGCACTGGGTGGGTTGTTTGTAATCAAGATTCCCTGGTGACTCAGAGGATTATGAATCTGCCTGCCAGTGCAAGAGACAGGGGTTCAATCCCGGGCTAGGAAGATCTGCTGGAGAAGGGAAGGGCCACCCACTCCAGGATGCTAGCCTGGAGAATCCCTTGGGCAGAGGAACCTGGTGGGCTGCAGCCTACAGGATTGTGGAGTCACACACCACTGAGAGCCTAACGCTTCGCTTCCTGTAACAAAGGACCACGAAGCAGGGACTTGAAAGCACAGACACCCATCCTCCCCGAGTCCTGGGGACCACACTCCTGAGTCAAGGTGCCTCAGGGCTGAGCTCCCTGCAGAGGCTCCAGGGGAGGGTCCTCCCTGCCTCTTCCAGCTTCCGGGGGCTCCGGGCGTCTGTCCCTGGGCTGGCGGCCGCCTCCCTCCCGCCTCCGCCTCCACCTCCTTGTGTCTCCTCCTCTGCGTCCATGTCTCTGTTCTGCGATGGAGAGAAAGATGGGGTAGAGTCCAGGAACACACTCTTGGCACATTTGTTATTCGGCTGCTCGAAATTTCATTCCATGTTCTCCATCCAGGCAGCCTGGCCTAAGCACAGAGGATGCCTTAGGGCCACTAGGATCCCGTTGCTCTGGGCTGGATTCCTGGGTTGGGGAGATCCCTTGGAGAAGGGGAATGGCAACCCACTCGTGTTCCTGCTCGGGGAACCCTGTGGACAGAGGAGCCTGGCGGGCTACAGTGCATGGGGCCACAAAGAGTCAGACACTGCCGAGCGGCTGAGCAGAGGTGCAGAGACCCCACGCACAGCCCACGGTTTCTACACACAGCCCCTCGTTACGTTGCTCGTGCTGAGGCAGGCACCGGCTCCAACAGCCGGGAGGTTCCCGCCTGCCGCTTCCGCGTCCCCGTCTCCTGAACTAATCTCACCCGGGCTCTGGTTTCTACGAGATTGGGAGACCTTTCTCATCTCACTTTTTCATTGTGTGTGTCCATTGTACGTGTATCTACAGATGTACGCACCCACGTCACACATATGTACACACATCACACGTATGTACACACACGTCACACGTATGTGATGGAATACATTGTACACTGCGTGCTGTTACTGGTGGTGGTTAAATTTCTAAGTCATGTCTGACTCTTGTGACCCCATGAACTGTAGCCCTCCAGGCTCCCCTATCCATGGGATTCTCCAGGCAAAAATACTGGAGTGGGTTTCCATGCTCTCCTCCAGGGGATGATCTTCCCAACCCAGGGTCTCCTGCATTGCAGGCAGATTCTTTGCTGAGTGCGCAACCACGGACCTTATGTGCTGTTACTGGTGGTGGTTAAATTTCTAAGTCATGTCTGACTCTTGTGACCCCATGAACTGTAGCCCTCCAGGCTCCCCTATCCATGGGATTCTCCAGGCAAAAATACTGGAGTGGGTTTCCATGCTCTCCTCCAGGGGATGATCTTCCCAACCCAGGGTCTCCTGCATTGCAGGCAGATTCTTTGCTGAGTGCGCAACCACGGACCTTATGTAATAGTGCAAGCTGGTCTTACGTCTATTACACTCTTGCAGGAAAGCATACAGTGGTGGGTATTGGACAAGACCACCCCTCCCCGATTTTCAGACAACGACAGTCTCCTGCTGACAAATGTGACTAAATAGTCACTCAGTTGTGACCAACTCTTAGCAACCCGATGGACTGTAAGCCACCAGACTCCTCCTCTCTCCATGGGATTTCCCAGGCAAGAATACTGGAGTGGGCAAAAATTGGGCAGAAGACACATCTAGACATTTCTCCAAAGAAGACAGGCAGACGGCCCAGAGGCTCATGAAAAGATGCTCAGCATCAGTTATCAGAGAAAGGCAAAGCAAAGCTACAGTGAGATAGCACCTCATACCAGCCACAGTGGGCTTCATCATCACTTATTCGGGAAAGGCAAACCAAAGCTATGATGAGGTACCACCTCATACCAGCCACAGTGGCCTTCATCATCATTAAAAAAAAGAAAATCTGTAAACAGGAAATGCAGGGAGGGTGTGGAGAGAAGGGAGCCCTCCTGCAGCGCTGGTGGGAAGGTAGATGGGTGAGCCCCGGATGGAGAACAGCATGGAGACGCCTTAGGAGACTGAGCAGAGAGCTATCACGACTCCCACAGAGCTAGTCCTGGGCACATCTTTGAAGAAAAACACGATCTGAAACATGCATGCTCCCCAGTGTTCACTGCAGTGCTGTCTACAACAGCCTAGATGTGGGAGCAACCTAGATGTCCGTGGACAGAGGAATGGATAAATCAGATGCGGCACGTGCACGCGCACACACACACACACACACACAGGAATATTACTCAGCCAGGAAAAAGAATGGCACAGTCCCATTTGCCACTACATGGGTGGACCTAGAGAGTGTCACACTGAGTACAGGAAGCCAGACAGAGAAGGAAAAATGTCACGTGACATCCCTGACGTGGGGAATCTAAGAAGATATGATATAAATGAATGTACAAAACAGACAGACTCCTGGACTCAGAAAATGATGGTTCCCAGGAGAGGAGGATGGGAGAGGGATGGTCAGGGAGTCTGGGATGGACATGGACTCACTGCTGTATCTAACGTGGAGAATCAGCAAGGACCTGCTGTCCAGCACAGGGAACTCTGCTCAATCCTCTGTAATAACCTTATGGTCACCAGGGGGAAGGATGGGGGAAGGGACAGTCAGGGAGTCTGGGATGGACATGGACACACTGCTGTATTTAACATGAAGAACCAGCAAGGACTTGCTGTCCAGCACAGGGAACTCTGCTCAGTGTCACGTGCCAGCCTGGCTGGGAGGGGAGCTGGGGGAGAGTGGGTCCGTGTGTGTGTGTGGCTGACCCCTGTGCTGTCCACCTGAAACCATCACCAACTGTTACTCACCTAGACTCCAGTACAAAGCATAGGGAAGTGGGTGACCATTCCCTTCTCCAAGGGACCTTCCCCCCACACCCCAGGGATCAACCCCTTGACTCTTGCATCGGGAGGCCCATTCTTTACCGCTGAGTCACCGGGAGGGGAGGGGTCCCGAGGTCAGTCTAGAGCATCACGAAAGCGTTCGGGTCCGTTCTCAAACCCTGTGTTCTGCATGGATTGGAGTTAATGCACCTTCTTTTGTGGACCTGCCTAGTGGGGGGCGGGGACAAGAGACCGGGGCTCCCTGAGAGGACCTCACTGCCCACTGCACCACAGGGGACCCTCTTCCTTATAACAGGAGGCCCTCGGGGTCCCAAAGTGGAGACCCTGAGAGCCGGACGTGAAGCCCGTGAGACTCCGTCTATGCAGGCTCTGATGAGGCAGCATCTGGGTCTCCCTGGGAAGGTCTCGCTTCTGTTTTCTTAATAGACATTTTATTTACTTGGTGGTGCCGGGTCCTAGCTGCGGCACATGGATTTTAGCTGTGGCACGCAAACTCTTAGTTGTGGCAGGAGGGATCTCGGTCCCTGGCGAGGGGTCGAACCTGAGCCTCCTGCACTGGGGGCGTGGGGTGTGAACCTCTGGGCCGCCAGGGAAATCCTTGGTCTCGCTTTTCTGAAAGCTCACGTCTCAAGAGCAGGTGCAGCGGGGTGGACCAAGCATATGGGCGCCTTCATTCCCCCAGCACGTGAGGATCAGGGCAACGGAGGCGGCTGGAGCAGAAGTTGCAGAAGGGGGTCCTCGTCCGGCTGGCCGGAGTGGGGCCCGTGGGGGTGGCCTACCTCCAGGCACGCAAGCTCAGTGCCTGCAACACACAGTCTCTTGTCGGCTCAGCCTGCCTTGGAAGGCGTCTCCGGGAGGCAGGAGGACTTGTCTCCAGCAGACAAGCCCGGGAACTAATGGGAATGCTTGTTGACAAACGCTCATCAAGAAAAAAATTCCAGGTGGGGAGGGGGGGAGAGAAGAAAACCGCGGACCCTCTCCTGCCCTCCTCCGGGGCCCCTGCCTGAGCTCTCCCTGATTCATTCATGGCGAGGCTGAACTCGGCTCTCAGAACCGTGCAAGTTTGTACAAAAAAGTTTACAGTCAGTCTTTTCAAGTGTTGTCTGTTTTGTTTTTTTTTTTTAAGGAAAAAGAAAAAAAAAGAAAAACAACCCAGAAAACCCACATCGCTCCCCGTCTTCCTTATTCTGACACCGTTTTCCTTCAGAAGATCTCAAACTACAAGCGGGTACATGACATCCGCGGCGCTCCCCAGCGAACAGACTTTGCGTTTGATTTATGACACGGCTCCATAGGTGCGGCTGACAGCTCTCAGATTGAAGCTGCGCGAGCGGGGCTTTCAAGAGCGGCGGGCGATCGGGGGAGCTCTGACGGTGCGTCCCGGGAGCCGGGCGGGCAGGCTTTGTAGAGCCCCCGCCGCGGAGGCCCCCACGCTGGGCGCGCCTCCCTGCTCACTGACAGGCAGCCCGCACTTCACCCTAATCACGAATAAAAGCCAGCTCCCTGTAGGTTACAGATCTTCTCTGTTTTGACATTGACCTTAATACATAATTTAACCACAAAGCCTGAGCAATGTGGAACAAGATAAGAAAAGACCACAGAACGGGCAAATAAAGTGATGTTCAATCAGAAATCATATTTGTTCCTGATGGCAGAGACGGGCCGTCGAGGGGAGAGAGCCAGCTGGGGAGTGCGTGGGGAGGGGCGGTGGGCAGGGGAGAGGGGGTGCCCGCCGGGCCCGCTGGTGTGCATGCGTGCTCCGGGGCGGAGGGCGGTCGCTGTGAAAGAGTTGATCCTGGATCTAGGATGCGGGGCCTCTGTCAACTGGCATCAGGATCCCAGAGAGACGACGGGTTTGGAGAACTGCCGGGGCCCTGGTGTGCCTGTTTGTTTGCACTGAGAGGCGGGAGTCCTGCAGAGCATGGAAAACTAATGTTGACAGTCTCGGGGGAGCCGGGAACTGGCCGAGATGTGTATAAGAGACAGGGCAGGCACCGGCTCCAACAGCCGGGAGGTTCCCGCCTGCCGCTTCCGCGTCCCCGTCTCCTGAACTAATCTCACCCGGGCTCTGGTTTCTACGAGATTGGGAGACCTTTCTCATCTCACTTTTTCATTGTGTGTGTCCATTGTACGTGTATCTACAGATGTACGCACCCACGTCACACATATGTACACACATCACACGTATGTACACACACGTCACACGTATGTGATGGAATACATTGTACACTGCGTGCTGTTACTGGTGGTGGTTAAATTTCTAAGTCATGTCTGACTCTTGTGACCCCATGAACTGTAGCCCTCCAGGCTCCCCTATCCATGGGATTCTCCAGGCAAAAATACTGGAGTGGGTTTCCATGCTCTCCTCCAGGGGATGATCTTCCCAACCCAGGGTCTCCTGCATTGCAGGCAGATTCTTTGCTGAGTGCGCAACCACGGACCTTATGTAATAGTGCAAGCTGGTCTTACGTCTATTACACTCTGTATCCAGTGGGTCCTGCCTGTGCCTGGGGGGTGATACCTGTACCCAACTGGCAATGCCTGTACCCAGCGGGTGATCACTGTATCTGGTGCGTGGTACCTGTATCCAGTGGGTGCTGCCTGTGCCTGGGGGGTGATGCCTGTACCTGGCGGGTGGTGACCACACCCAGTGGGTGATGACGGTCTCTGGTGAGTGGTACCTATATCCGGTGGGTCATAACTGTACCTAGTGGGTGATGACTGTACCCAGTGGATGATGCCTGTATCTGGTGGGTGATGACTGTATCTGGTGAGAGGTGCCTGCATCTGGTGAGTAGTGCCTGTATCCGGTGGGCAATAACTGTATCTAGTGGGTAATGACTATACCCGGTGGGTGATGACTGTATCTGGTGGGTGATGGCTGTATCGGTGAGTGGTGCCTGTATCCAGTGGGTGCTGCCTGTGCCCAGGGGATGATGCCTGTACCCAACTGGCAATGCCTGTACCCGGTGGGTGATGACTGTATCGGTGAGTGGTACCTGTATCCAGTGGGTGCTGCCTGTGCCTGGGGGGTGATGCCTGTATCCAACTGGCAATGCCTGTACCCAGCGGGTGATCACTGTATCTGGTGTGTGGTACCTGTATCCAGTGGGTGCTGCCTGTGCCTGGGGGGTGATGCCTGTACCCGGCGGGTGGTGACCACACCCAGTGGGTGATGACTGTCTCTGGTGAGTGGTGCCTATATCCGGTGGGTCATAACTGTACCTAGTGGGTGATGACTGTACCCGGTGGGTGATGCCTGTATCTGGTGGGTGATGACTGTATCTGGTGAGTGGTGCCTATATCCGGTGGGTCATAACTATACCTAGTGGGTGATGACTGTACCCGGTGGATGATGCCTATATCTGGTGGGTGATGACTGTATCTGGTGAGTGGTGCCTGCATCTGGTGAGTAGTGCCTGTATCCGGTGGGCAATAACTGTATCTAGTGGGTAATGACTATACCCGGTGGGTGATGTCTGAATCCCATGGGTGATGACTATCTGGTGAGTGGTGCCTGTATCCAGTGGGCAATGACTGGACCTGGTGGGTGAAGCCTGTATCTTATTGATGATGTCTATATCAGGTGGGTGGTGCCTGTGCCCAGTGGGAGACGCCTGTATCTGGACGTCTGTATCTGGTGAATGAGGCCTGTATCTGGTGAGTGGTGCTCACATCCAGTGGGTGGTGCCTGTATCCAGTGGGTGATGAATGTAAATGGTGGGTGACATCTGTACCTGGTGAGTGACATCTGTATCTGATGGGTGACGTCTGTGTCTGGTGGTGACATCTGTATCTAGTGGTGACGTCTCTGGAGGTGACATCAGTATCTGGATGTCTGTACCTGGTGGGTGATGTCTGTATCTGGTGGTGAAGTTCGTGTCTGGAGGTGACGTCTGTGTCTGGTGGTGACATCTGTATCTAGTAGTGACGTCTGTGTCTGAAGGTGATGTCTGTATCTGGAGGTGATGTCTGTCTGGAGGTGATGTCTGCATCTGGAGGTGATGTCTGCGTCTGGAGGTGATGTCTGTGTCTGGTGGGTGATGTCTGTACCTGGTGGGTGATGTCTGTACCTAGAGGTGATGTTCATGTCTGGAGGTGACATCTGTATCTAGTGGGGACGTCTGTGTCTGGAGTTGATGTGTGTCTGGTGGGTGATGTCTGTACCTGGAGGTGACGTCTGCGTCTGGAGGTGACGTCTGCGTCTGGAGGTGACGTCTGCGTCTGGAGGTGACGTCTGCATCTGGAGGTGACGTCTGCGTCTGGAGGTGACGTCTGCGTCTGGAGGTGACGTCTGCGTCTGGAGGTGACGTCTGCATCTGGAGGTGACGTCTGCGTCTGGAGGTGACGTCTGCGTCTGGAGGTGACGTCTGCGTCTGGAGGTGACGTCTGCATCTGGAGGTGACGTCTGCGTCTGGAGGTGACGTCTGCGTCTGGAGGTGACGTCTGCGTCTGGAGGTGACGTCTGCATCTGGAGGTGACGTCTGCGTCTGGAGGTGACGTCTGCGTCTGGAGGTGACGTCTGCGTCTGGAGGTGACGTCTGCATCTGGAGGTGACGTCTGCGTCTGGAGGTGACGTCTGCGTCTGGAGGTGACGTCTGCGTCTGGAGGTGACGTCTGCATCTGGAGGTGACGTCTGCGTCTGGAGGTGACGTCTGCGTCTGGAGGTGACGTCTGCGTCTGGAGGTGACGTCTGCATCTGGAGGTGACGTCTGCGTCTGGAGGTGACGTCTGCGTCTGGAGGTGACGTCTGCGTCTGGAGGTGACGTCTGCATCTGGAGGTGACGTCTGCGTCTGGAGGTGACGTCTGCGTCTGGAGGTGACGTCTGCGTCTGGAGGTGACGTCTGCATCTGGAGGTGACGTCTGCGTCTGGAGGTGACGTCTGCGTCTGGAGGTGACGTCTGCATCTGGAGGTGACGTCTGCGTCTGGAGGTGACGTCTGCATCTGGTGGTGATGTCTGTGTCTGGTGGGTAATGTCTGTACCCACTGGCGATGCCTCTATCTTGTGATGCCCGTGCCCAATCAGGGTACCAGTGCCTGGCAGGGTGTTCTGGTGTGAAGGTAGGGATGTCTAGGCAGGTGCAGCCCCCTGTGCCCTGAACTCTCCGAACGTTCTGTTGCTTCAGCATCATGCCCAGCTCACTGCACCCTCCGGATCCCTCCAGTGCGAGTGCTGAGTCCCGTGGCTACCCCACACTGTGTGTGTGTGGTGGTGGGGGGGGGAGTCTTCTGTTTTTACTGAGCTCCACAAAATGTCCAGAGCTTGCATCTGAGCCCCTAGGCGGCAGGTGAGCTGGAGTGTCAGGGCTCCTTGGAGAATAGGTCCAAGCCTGCCTGGCTGGGAAGATCACCTCCTGTGGTCAGAGTAGCGGGAACCAGGGCTGTGCCAAAGGCACGTGGGGTGTTCACGGCTGAGGGTCCTGGCCCTCTGGTGGTTGCAGAGGCGGGTCGGCTGGTGAGAGGCATCAGCGCCTCCAGGCCTGGCCTCAGCACTGAGCGTCGTGGGGCTTCAGACGCTCTGTCCAGGGCAGCAAGGGCACACTCATGTCAGAGGAAACGGCCCGTTTCTTGACTTATGAGCTCGTGCAGCTTGTACACGGACAAAAAAGTGTGAAGGGGAACGTGTGGGATGACATACCCAGCCCCACACACACACACACACATCTTTACACACGTGCAGATTCACCCAGACATGCAGACCCACATCTGCACACATACACACACAAATACACACACACACACACACACATCTGTACATATGTTCAGATTCACACAGACATGCGGACCCACATCTGCACACAGTCATACAAACACACACTCCTGTAAACGTGCACATTTACCCAGATGTACCAACCCACAAATCCATGAACACACACACACTCAAACACACACAACTCTACATATGTGGACACTCACCCAGACAGACCAACCCACATCTGCACACAGGTGCGTGCACACACACACAAACACACACACACGTGTGTCTATACACACATGCAAATTCTTGCAGACATACTGACCCACATCTGCACACACACACACACACACACACACACACAGACACACTCACACAAATACACAGACTCGCCTGTACATGTGTGCAGGTTCACCCAGACACACTGACCCACATCTGCACACACACACAGACACACTCACACAAATACACGCACGTGCCTGTACACATGTACAGATTCACACAGACATACTGACCCACATCTGCACACACACAGACACACAAATACACACACACACACGTCTGTACACACGTACAGATTCACCCAGGCATGCGGACCCACATCTGCACACAGTCATACAAACACACTCCTGTAAACGTGCACATTTACCCAGATGTACCAACCCACACATCCATGAACACACACACACTCACACACACAACTCTACATATGTGCACACTCACCCAGACAGACCAACCCACATCTGCACACAGATGCGTGCACACACACACAAACACACACACACACGTGTGTCTATACACACATGCAGATTCTTGCAGACATACTGACCCACACCTGCATGAAGACATGCACACACACACTCATACGAATACCTATACACGTTTGCACACTCAGCCAGACGTACCTACCCACATCTCCACACACACAGACACACACACACCCCTGAACACATGTGGCACACTCACCCAGATGTACTGACCCACATCTCCACAGCTCACACCTGCTCACACCCATATGTACACACCTGTGCCTACACACTCACCTCTGCACATATACACGCCCACATACCCACAGTTCTACATACGCATAGACAGCCCTGCACCTACACTCACCCACATGCACACACAAATCCATATCCAGACACACAGCACCCATGGCCATAGTCCACACACCCACACGCATGTACACAGTGTCCACACACCCACACGCATGTACACAGTGTCCACACACCCACACGCATGTACACAGTGTCCACACACCCACGCGCATGTACACAGCGCCCACACACCCACGCGCATGTACACAGCGCCCACACACCCACGCGCATGTACACAGCGCCCACACACCCACGCGCATGTACACAGCGCCCACACACCCACGCGCATGTACACAGCGCCCACACACCCACGCGCATGTACACAGCGCCCACACACCCACGCGCATGTACACAGCGCCCACACACCCACGCGCATGTACACAGCGCCCACACACCCACGCGCATGTACACAGCGCCCACACACCCACGCGCATGTACACAGCGCCCACACACCCACGCGCATGTACACAGCGCCCACACACCCACGCGCATGTACACAGCGCCCACACACCCACGCGCATGTACACAGCGCCCACACACCCACGCGCATGTACACAGCGCCCACACACCCACGCGCATGTACACAGCGCCCACACACCCACGCGCATGTACACAGCGCCCACACACCCACGCGCATGTACACAGCGCCCACACACCCACGCGCATGTACACAGCGCCCACACACCCACGCGCATGTACACAGCGCCCACACACCCACGCGCATGTACACAGCGCCCACACACCCACGCGCATGTACACAGCGCCCACACACCCACGCGCATGTACACAGCGCCCACACACCCACGCGCATGTACACAGCGCCCACACACCCACGCGCATGTACACAGCGCCCACACACCCACGCGCATGTACACAGCGCCCACACACCCACGCGCATGTACACAGCGCCCACACACCCACGCGCATGTACACAGCGCCCACACACATGTACACACACTTCTGCACCCTGCACTCCCGCGCACCCCCTTATGCCCCCATTCCCACACACCCTCCACAGTGCCTGGCCTGTCCTCCAGGTTACTGAGGCGGAGCTGATGGCAGGGGCCAGGAAGGGGATGGCCCTGCTCCCCGGAACGCCCCCTGTTCCCTGGAACACCCCTCCTCCCTGGAACACTCTGTCCTGTTTGGAACGCCCTCTCCTTGCATGGATGCAGAGAAAGGAGTCACCAGCTGCCCCCTCCTGTGGCCAGGAGGGTCTGCAGCAGCCGGAATCGCTGAATCCCCACCTGCCCTCACCTCAGGCCAGCGGTGACCACAGAGCAGCCTGCTCACTCACCAGGTGGCCTTGTCCGCAGTGGGTCCCCCGCATCCACAGCCCTATTTGTGGAGCAACAAGAGTCGCGAGCTTCAAACAGGCTTGGAGAAGCAGGTGACTGGTGTGTGTCCATGGGCACCTGCGTGACACGTGTGAGCCATACCTGTGTCTCCAACAACAAGCGGTTGCCCCTGTGGATGAAGAGATAAATGCTCTGCAGCGTTTTCCCCTTGGTCTTCCCCGCTGTAGCTCAGAGCGATCGTTCCGGCATCTTTCTGCGTGTAAGAGGTTCTGATGCTGTTAGGCTTCCGTGCTTTGTATTGGAGACGAGTGTGGACTTTGTGTAACATCTTGTTGTCTTTCCATAGCTTACTGTAGCGCAGCCCATGAGGTGAAAACTACTAATTAATCTTTCATGAGAAAATAAAAAATAGATAAAGGAAAGAATTGAAAAGAGAGGAAATCATAACACAAATACTTTTGTGCATTTTGCTGGAAGTTTTTTTCGTGGTCTTCACTTAAAAAAAAACAATTGCAGGGCTGTTTCTGAACCTAGAGTGCTTGAGCCACCTTCTCAACGCGGCACAAGTGGGTTCTGATGCAGGCTTCACCGGTCCCAAAGAGGGTGAGCTTGGCTGGTGTAAATGGCTCTGGAAAGATGACACAGAACACATACACACGTGCACACACACAGGCGCACACACAGGTGCACACACACATGTACACTTTTAAGCAAGAGAAACACGTGCACACACACGTGTACACACACGTGCACACACATACACACACGTACACTTCTAGGCAATAGAAACATGTGCCTGCTGAGTTTCATTCTTGTCTGTTCTGCTGTTTTGTTATCTGTCCGTGTGTCCATCCATCCACCTGTCCGTCAGCGTTCATTCCTGTCCTCCCTGCCTTGTATCATCTACCAGTGATGCATCCATCCATCACATGTACAATCTACCCACCCACCTCTCTGTCCATCACCAATCTAGCTCTATCACATATCTATCTCCCCAACTAGGAAGGTGGTCCTAATTCTTTACTAAGTGCTAAAGAATCCCCCTGCAATGGAGGAGACCCAGGTTTGATCCCTGAGTCAAGATCCGCTGGAATGCCAGAGAAGGGAACGGCAACCCACTCCAGTGTTCTTGCCTGGAGAATTGCGTGGACAGAGGAAGCTGGCGGGCTTCGGTCCATGGGGTCGCAAGAGTCGGACATGACCGAGCAAGTAGCACCTTCCGGTTTTCTTCCTGTGCCTGCGCATCTATTATCTTTGATCCATCTGTCCTGTTGTCTGTCACCTCTGAATCTAATATCAATCCATCCTCTATCTACCTACCCATCTACTATCTATCACCTATAACTGGACAAGGGCATGGCAACCCCCTCCGGTGTTCTCGCCTGGAGAGTCCCGTGGGCAGAGGAGCCTGGCGGGCTGCAGTCCGTGGGGTCGCAGGAGTCGGACTCGACCTGGTGGCTAAACCGCCACCACCATCGGTATCTACTCATGTCTTTTGTGTGTTAAGGACTCTGTTTCTGTTTCCCTAGTTTGTTTGTGCATTATGCCCATTTTCTGTAGGATGTCTGGTCTTTACCCTCATTTAAAAAGGTGTTGCAGCAAGAATGTCAGCCATTTAATTGTGATGCAAGCATTTTTCTCAATGTGTCTTTGGCTTTTGACCTTTCTTATCGTTTTTTTTTTTTGAGGGAGGCATCATTTGGGCCAAAAATATTCTTTTGTTGTTAAATCTGCCACTTTTTATTGCATCTAAATAGCTTTTCCTTACTCACAGATCACGGGGGAATTCAACCAGTTTTTTTTTTCTATTAGGAATATAATTCCATTAAACTAAAGGTACCCAGGTAAGCACTGAGTTCCGTGGCACGTAATGTGCACAGCGGTTATATCTTGACTGTGTACCGTCCTTCATTGGAGAAGGCGATGGCGCCCCACCCCAGTCCTCTTGCCTCGAAAATCCCATGGGCGAAGGAGCCTGGCAGGCTGCAGCACATGGGGTCGCACAGAGTTGTACACGACCGAGCGACTTCCCTTTCACTTTTCCCTTTCGTGCTTTGCACAAGGAAATGGCAACCCACTCCAGTGTTTTTCCCTGAAGAATCCCAGGGACGGGGGAGCCTGGTGGGCTGCCGTCTGTGGGGTCGCACAGAGTTGGACGGGACCGAGGTGACTTAGCAGCAGCAGCAGCAGCAGCAATGTCCTTCTTTGTCTAATTTAAGGGTTTTTTGATCTACCTTGCAGTTTGTCTTTGATTAGGATTTTAATCCCCATGATCAGATGGTTTTTGTTTGCCAGGAATTTGTCTTTTCTTTCTGAAACTTTGAAATTTCTTTGTTTTAGGTGTGTTTCCCATGTAACACCTGCAGCTGGATATTGCTTGATAACTCGTGAAAAAAGCCTTTCCGTTTTAATAGGCAAATGAAGCCTTTCATGTTTACTGAGATAATGATACTTTTGATTTCAATTCATTTACTTAACAACCTCTGTTCATACTAAGCTGTTATTTACCGTTTCTTTCAGAATTTGGTGAGTTCACATGGTATGCGGGTCAAGAAGTAACAGAACCAGATGTGGAACAAGGGACTGATTCAAAATTGGGAAGCAGCACAAGGCTGTGTACTGTCACCTGCTTATGGAGCTTCCGCGCAGAGCACATCATGCGAAACGCAGGACTGGGTGAAGCACAGGCTGGAATCAAGATCGCCGGGAGAAATACCAACAACCTCAGACATGCAGATGACACCACCCTTACGGCAGAAAGCAGACAGAAAATAAATAGCTTCTTGATGAAAGTGAAAGTGGAGAGAGAAAAACCTGGCCTAAAACTCAACATTCAGAAAACAAAGATCATGGCATCTGGTCCCATCGCTTCATGACAAATAGATGGGGAAACAAAGGAAAGTTTCTCTCACTCAAGTGAGAGACTTTAGTTTCTTGACCTCCAAAATCCCTGCAGATGGTGGCTGAAGCCATGACATTAAAAGATGCTTGCTCCTTGGAAGAAAAGCTATGACCAACCTAAACAGCATATTACGAAGCAGAGACATTACTTTGCAGACAAAGGTCCGCCTACTCAAAGCTATGGTTTTTCCAGTGGTCATGTATGGATGTGAGAGTTGGTTCATAAATGAGGTGACAGAGGATGAGATGGTTGGATGCCATCACTGACTTTATGGACATGGGTTTGAGCACGCTCCAGGAGGTGGTGATGGGCAGGGAGGCCCGGCGTACTGCAGTTCATGGGGTCGCAGAGTCGGACAGGGCCGAGCGACTGAATGACAGCAAAAAAACCAACACTGTTGCTAATTCTTTTCCTCCAGCATTTAGGAAGGTGTGTCTTGTCCTGGGGCTTACCTTTCTGTTCATACTTTTTAGGGTCCCCCCACTCCAGCACTCCTGCCTGGAAAATCCCATGGATGGAGGAGCCTGGGGGGCTGTAGTCCATGGGGTCGCAAAGAGTCAGACACGACTGAGCGACTTCCCTTTCACTTTTCACTTTCATGCATTGGAGAAGGAAATGGCAACCCACTCCAGTGTTCTTGCCTGGAGAATCCCAGGGACGGGGGAGCCTGGTGGGCTGCCGTCTCTGGAGTCACACAGAGTCGAACACGACTGAAGCGACTTAGCAGCAGCAGCAGCATTTGCTATCTTATCCTCTTCCTCTCTCATCTGTCAACTTAAGTGGCTGAAGAGACACAGTTTTTTTTGCCTTATATGCATGAGAAAAGTCTAAAAGGTGTTGTCAGAACTGGTCTCTTCTCCAGCCTCTAGGGGACACTGCTTCATCTCTGAACTCCTGCCTTCCTCTTACAAGGACCCTTGCAGTGACCCTGGGCTCACCCAGAGAACTCGGGAAAATTCCTACACACAAGATCCTTCACTTAATCACAACTGCACAGTCCCTTTCACCATATGAGTTAAGATATTCACAAGTTCCAGGTTGGGACATGGGCGTCCTTGGGGACATTATTCTGCCCACCACACAGGGGACCAGGAGGTGGACACATCTTTCAGTTCAGTTCATTCACTCGTGTCTGACTCTCTGCGACCCCACGGACTACAGCACGCCACACTCCCTGTCCATCACCAACTCCCACAGCTTGCTCAAACTCACGTCCACTGAGTTGGTGATGTCATCCAACCATCTTACCCTCTGTCACCCGCTTCTCCTCCTGCCCTCAGTCTTTCCCAGCATCAGGGTCTTTTCCAGTGAGTCAACTCTTCGCATCAGCCAGCCAAAGGATTGGAGTTTCAGCTTCAGCATCAGTCCTTCCAGTGAATCTTCAGGACTGATTTTCTTTACGATTGACTAGTTTGATCTCCTTGCAGTCCAAAGGACTCTCAAGAGTCTTCTCCAACACCACAGTTTAAAAGCATCAATTCTTCAGTGCTCAGTTTTCTTTATGGTCCCCCTCTCACATCCATACATGACTACTGGAAAAAATAGCTTTGACTAGATGGACCTTTGCTGGTAAGGTAATGCCTCTGCTTTTCAATATGCTGTCTAGGTTGGTCATAACTTTTCTTCCAAGGAGTAAGCATCTTTTAATTTCATGGCTGTAGTCACCATCTGCAGTGATTTTGGAGCCCCTCAAAATAAAGTCTGACACTGTTTCCACTGTTTCCCCATCTATTTGCCATGAAGTGATGGGACCAGATGCCGTGATCTTCGTTTTCTGAATGTTGAGCTTTAAGGCAACTTTTTCACTCTCCTCTTTCACTTTCATCAAGAGGCTTTTTAGTTCCTCCTCACATTCTGATGTAAGGGTGGTGTCATCAGCATATCTGGGGGTATTGATCTTTCTCCCGGCCATCTTGATTCCAGCTTGTGCTTCATCCAGCCCGGCCTCCTTGGGGATGATATTCTGACCACCACAGGGGAAAAGAAGGCCTTCCAAGTCTACCTGTGAGGCTCATAAGACTCTGCCCACTGACGTCCCCCAGACCCCTCCCCAAACCAAACCAAGCCCCTTCATATGCCAAAGTTACTGAGGGCTGCAACTCTCCAAGGCTGCCCCTTTTGTGAGTGATGAGCAGAAAACCTTCAGGCAGTTTTCACAAAAGTCAGAAACGTATTAATTTTTCAGAAGCTCATGAGTCCAAAATGGCTGGTCCAATTTGCTTCACACATCTCAGCCAGAGATGAAGCCAGAAGCTTTCTGGCTCAGGGAAGTATTTCATCAGAGTCAGAAGATCGGGTGAGGGTCTGAGTGCCAAGGACTGGGAACAGAGGCAGGTGTCTGTCCTTATAATGAGCTGCTACCCTCTCCCCAGGGCCGGGTGGACGGAGCTGTGATGCCCATCGGGGGCGTCTAAGGAGAGGTGGTCCCCACTCATGCTTCCTCAGGAGAAGCTGGAGGGGGTGGGAGACATGGGGGCTTTCCCCATCTTTTCCAAAGCCTGTCCACTTTATCATATGAAACCTCATCTCTGGGAGGAAAAGAGATTTTCAGATGATGCGTGAAAATGAGCAGATATTAAAACCAGTTTGGGGCAGAGGATGCTAGGTGGAGGGGGGTGGTGGTGGGATGAGGAAGCCCCCAGGGGGCCTGATTACTGCGACTTTGTGATCCCAGGAGGGCAGGTGATTGAAGAAATATTCATGCCCCAAACTACCCATCACCTTTGGGGATGCTCTCTGAGCTTCTTTTATACCCTGCTATATGTGCCAAAGAATTGATGCTTTTGAACTGTGGTGCTGGAGAAGACTCTTGAGTCCCCTGGACTGCGAGGAGATCAAACCAGTCCCTCCTAAAGGAGATCAGTCCTGGGTGTTCTTTGGAAGGACTGATGTTGAAGCTGAAACTCCAGTACTTTGGCCACCTGATGTGAAGAGCTGACTCATTGGAAAAGACCCTGATGCTGGGAAAGATTGAAGGTGGGAGGAGAAGGGAACGACAGAGGATGAGATGGTTGGAGGGCATCACTGACTCAGTGGACATCAGTTTGAGTGAACTCTGGGAGTTGGTGATGGACAGGGAGGCCTGGCCTGTTGCAGTCCATGGGGTCGCAACATGTTGGGCACCACTGAGCGACTGAACGGAACTGAACTATGCACATGATGTTCTCTGAGCTTCTTTTATACCTTGCTGTATGCATGATTGAGGACAGGAGGAGAAGGGGACGACAGAGGAGGAGATGGTTGGATGGCATCACCGACTCAATGGAGGTGGGTTTGGGTGGACTCTGGGAGTTGGTGATGGACAGGGAGGCCTGCTTTGCTGCGGTTCGTGGGGTCACAAAGAGTCGGACGTGACTGAGCGACTGAGCTGAACTGAACTGTATGCACATGGGGCTTCCCTCGTGGCTCAGCTGGTAAAGAATCCACCTGCAGTGCTGGAAACTGGGACTGATCCCTGGGTTGGGAAGATCCTTTGGAGAAGGAAAAGGCTACCCACTCCAGTGTTCTGACCTGAATTCCATGGATTGTATAGTCCATGTGGTCACAAAAAGACTGAGTGACTTAAGAAAAAAATGCACGCTGTACCCACTATGAATTTATTTATTTTTGGCACCATTGACATCACAGGAGGCAATCTCTAACTTCAGAGCTGAAGAGGATTTTGTTTCCCACTACCCACCTCCCTCCCCACGCCTGGTGAGGAGCCTGGGCACCCCTGTATCTCAGACTACAGGACTTCCCTGGCAGTCCAGTGGTTAAGAGGCCACCTGCTGGTGCAGAAGACCCGGGATCCCACATGGCCAGAGCAGTTAAGCCTGTGCACCGCGAGTTCTGAGCCTGTGCTCACAAGCCCAGGAGCCGCAGCTGCTGAAGCCCATGTGCCCTGGAGCCCAAGCTCCACAAGCAGAGAAGCCCCCCAGTGGGAGCCCGTGCACCCCCCGAGACCAGTCCCCACCGACCACAGCTAGAGAAAGCCGCTCGCAGCCATGAAGACCTCCTGCAGCCAGAGACACAGCTAGTGATGAAAAACAGAACAGACCCTATGTGGCTGGCCGGGGAGGCTGCCAGTGACCCAGCGGGCGTGGACCGAACCCCGCTCCCATCACTCAGAACTAGCAATAGCGTTTGGGACGGTGTGGGTTTCCAGTTCCTACAGCCTCAATGAGACTCTCCAGTGTGCCCAGTCCAGAGAAGGGGCTTGCAGGGATTGGAAATGCAGGAATGATAGGTGTCTTTGGTGGTTCAGTGGTTAGCCTCCACGCTCCGAATGCCCGGGACCCAGGTTCGATCCCTGCTCGGGGAACTAGATTCCACATGTCGTGCAGCTAACACTTGGCATAGCCAAGTAAATTTTTCTTTCAAAAAGTGCTGGAATGAAAACATTCTTCATGTAATCACAGCCACCTAAGCAGTCTGGATGTTAGCAGGGCCCCCTGGTTTGCCTGAGCTGAAAGTGGGTCCCCAGCCTCCACTCTGGGAGCCCAGAGAGAAGGGCCATTGGCTCGCTAGACTGGAGAGTGTCTCCCAGCAAGGTGGGACGTTATTCTGTCTACCACGTGAGCAAGGTGGGACGTTATTCTGTCTACCACGTGGGGACCAGCATGTGGGCATCCTGAGGGAAATTATTCTCCCCACCACACGGGTCAGGCCCTGGACGTCTCTGAGGACATTAATCTGGCTGCTCCAGTACTAATCAGGTCCTGTGGTTGACAGTTTCCTTAGACCCCGTTTCCTTCACCTCCAAACTGCCCCCAAGGGCACTGCCCCCACTTAGGATTCTGAGGAAACAGACAAGACGCCTTCTAAATTCCTGGCCAGGCTCCTCTCGGTCACTTCTGCGTGGTGCACAGTCAGAAGATTCAACTCAGAAAATAGGAGGAGGACACAGTTTTGACATGAGCGGCACTGAGTCCGTTCAGGTCATCAGCCTTGTTCTGTGTGTCCACACAGAGGGGGCTGTATACACCCTGCAGGAACCACAGTGTCTCTCAGTGGGAGGACAGTCCGGGGGAAAGGCACCGGACTGCTCAGTGAGGAGTGACCAGCACTGAGTCTCGGGGCCCTGGGACCAAGGTCTGAGGGGCTCTGGTCCTGTGTGACGCTCAGGTGGACCTCACCCTGCCCCGTGGTCCAGCGAGGCCAACCAGAAATCCATCCGGTCTCCGCCTGTAACACGAAGCATTATCACTCTTCCCGTGAAGGTTGCCCCCGTGCCAGCAAACGACGTTCGCGGCTGTGCCTGGAAGGACTGTAGAGACCCTGTGCAGAGGAGACAGCACAGGGCGGTAGCTCTCTCGCTCACGGCAGGCGTTTTAAATCAGCGGATACCGTTAATAAGCAGCCAGCCGGCGCTCAGCACACGCCTGCCACGGTTTTGGCATATGCACTCTCGCCTCACGCCCGTTACTTGTCACATTTTGCAGTGAAGGGAACGGAACGTGACAAACGCCGAGTTTGTAAGAGCGGTGACACGTTTCAAGTGTTTCCATTTGCATAATGACTGTTAACAGAAAGCAACCCCGCTCGCGTGATCGCACGAGGCAGGGAGTCCGTGTTGTTTGCCAGGCGTTTTCTGGATTCACGAGGTATTTCTCTCGTGGGGCGACAGAGCGTCTGGTCCAACATGGTCCGCCTGGCTGGTCTGTTGCTGGGATGTCCTGTGTGGCGTCTTCTGGGGCTTCTCTCACAAGGTCACGCTTGAGGTCCTTTACGACCGTGAGCCTGTCTCCAGGTCACGGCCAACGCCCTTGGACAGGTCTGATGAGAACTCCCGTAGCTGAGTGACCTCTCAGAGGCTTGAACGTTCAGGCCGAAGAAGGTTCAGGCTGCAGGAACCACTGGGACCCCTTCCTGCTCGTGGTGACGGGAGATTTAGGTGACGGGCAGCGGGAGACCTCTTGTGCACATGTCGGGTCCCAGGAAGAAGTCAGTTACTCAGTTTAAACAAGTGAGATGAAGGGACCGAGCGTGCAGAGTGCATGGTTCATTCCAGTTGGCTGGCCACTGTGTCCTAGTTACACCTTGGAGACCATGGGGTGATGGTGTGGACGGTCTGTTTCTTTCAACCACCAAGGACTGTGCTGGGAATTTTCAAAAGCAAACGCTTGGCCCGTCAACAAAGCCCCAAGGACACCTGGCACGTCATGCCACCTGCCTCGTTTGTCTACACTGGGTGAAGGCAGAGGAACACGGTGGACAAAGGCCGCATGGGGCTCAGAGGCACGCAGCTGGCTGAATGGATTCCTCAGACCAGCATCTGCATTCCACTTTTCTTTGAATGGATGGTGTGGACAGCACTGCTCTGATTTTATGCAGCTCGGATGTTTTCCGTTGGCTAGAAACACTGGGGTGAACATGTTTGTGGCTAAGGGAAAAAGCCTCTGTGCCCCAGAGATGCTGGCTCACTCTCAAAGAATATGATTTGCCAACTTTGACACTTTTTGTTTTGGAAGGGTGAAGTTGTTCTGCATGCATGCATGCTAAGTCACTTCCGTCGTATCTGACTCTTTGTGACCCCGTGGACTGTAGCCCGCCAGGCTCCTCTGTCCATGGGGTTCTCCAGGCAAGAATACTGGAGTGGGTTGCCATGCCCTCCTCCAGGGAGACTTCCCCACCCAGGGATGGAACCTGGGGCTCCGAGGTCTCCTGCGTCGGCAGGTGGGTTCTTCACCACTAGCGCCGCCTGGAAAGCCCAGCCATTCTACTCATTCCAGTTGGCTGGCCACTGTGTCCTAGTTACACCTTGGAGACCATGGGGTGATGGTGTGGACGGTCTGTTTCTTTCAACCACCAAGGACTGTGCTGGGAATTTTCAAAAGCAAACGCTTGGCCCGTCAACAAAGCCCCAAGGACACCTGGCACGTCATGCCACCTGCCTCGTTTGTCTACACTGGGTGAAGGCAGAGGAACACGGTGGACAAAGGCCGCATGGGGCTCAGAGGCACGCAGCTGGCTGAATGGATTCCTCAGACCAGCATCTGCATTCCACTTTTCTTTGAATGGATGGTGTGGACAGCACTGCTCTGATTTTATGCAGCTCGGATGTTTTCCGTTGGCTAGAAACACTGGGGTGAACATGTTTGTGGCTAAGGGAAAAAGCCTCTGTGCCCCAGAGATGCTGGCTCACTCTCAAAGAATATGATTTGCCAACTTTGACACTTTTTGTTTTGGAAGGGTGAAGTTGTTCTGCATGCATGCATGCTAAGTCACTTCCGTCGTATCTGACTCTTTGTGACCCCGTGGACTGTAGCCCGCCAGGCTCCTCTGTCCATGGGGTTCTCCAGGCAAGAATACTGGAGTGGGTTGCCATGCCCTCCTCCAGGGAGACTTCCCCACCCAGGGATGGAACCTGGGGCTCCGAGGTCTCCTGCGTCGGCAGGTGGGTTCTTCACCACTAGCGCCGCCTGGAAAGCCCAGCCATTCTACCTTCTCACTAAATTCACGGAGTCATGTCGTAGCTCAGTTCTGTGCTGAGGAAACCTAGGTGTCCTTCAGAACCGCTGCTGGGGGCTCAGGGCTCAGAGGGGCAGCGGATAGAGCCCTGGTCCCTCTCCTTCACTCTGTTTCTTTCATCCCCTTTACTATTTCCAAGTAAACTTCACTTCATCAAAGAATCCTTCCACCTTGAAATGCTTGAAAACCATCCAACTCAAGAACTGTACCACGGGTTGATTAGTCAGTTTATCCACAGTGGAAAAGCTGCTCACTTCTTACCAGGTACAGGGCATCCCTTAAAATTCTGTGATTTGTGGTGCAGTAGTAAAGAACCCGCCTGCCAGTGCTGGAGATGTAAGAGACCTGAGTTTGGTCCCTGGGTGGGGAAGATCCCCTGGAGAAGGACTTGGCAACCCACTCCAGTGTTCTTGCCTGGAGAATCCCATGGACAGAGGATCCTGGCAGGGACAGTGCATGGGGTTATAAAGAGCTGGACATGACTGAGCACGCACGTGCACATACACACACACACACACACACACACACACACACACACACACACGCTACGAGGCTAGCCCCACCAGACCATGAGGTAAGAGCTGGATGACATGTTTGAAGGAAACACACCTGTCCCCACCCAGAGTCTTTGAGAAGCTTATTAGTGACTCAAGGTCACGTGTGGGTTCTTGCTCACTTCCTCTGAGGCCCTGCGGGTCGGTCGGACTGGTCCTTCGGATTTTCCTTCCATATTAACAGGATATTCAGAGAATTGTATTGTTTGGTGGCTCAGTTGTGTCCGACTCTGCGACCCCATGGACTGCAGCACGCCAGGCCTCCCTGTCCGTCACCAACTCCCAGAGTTTACTCAAACTGATGTCCACTGAGTTGGTGATGCCATCCAACCATCTCACCCTCTGTTGTCCCCTTCTCCTCCCGCCTTTAATCTTTCCCAGCATCAGGGTCTTTTCCAATGAGTCAGTTCTTCGCATCAGGTGGCCAAAGCATTGGAGTTTCAGCTTCAGCATCAGTCCTTCCAATGAATATTGAGGACTGACTTCCTTTAAGATGAATTGCTTTGATCTCCTTGCAGTCCAAGGCACTCTCAAGAGTCTTCTCCAGGACCACAGTCTGAAAGCATCAATTCTTTGGCGATTTGAGAGAATGTCATGAGGGAAATAGATAACAGATCATCTGATACCTGCAACAAAGATGCAGGAGATAACAAGAGGGCTCCCTCTTTGCACAGGGTGGTTGTGGAAAGCTTCTCAACTTCATGACACCTCAGCTGGGACGTAAGTGAGAAGGAACCTGGCTCCACCCCCACGTCATTGCCAAGTGTATCATTGGACGTGGGTCCTTGGGACCTTGGGAAATTATTATTACTTTTTTTCTTAAAGATTTTAAACTGTAGACCACTTTAAGGTCTGTATTGAATTTGTTATCATATTGCTTCTGGCCCGCGAGGCACATGGGATTGATCAAAGCCACACCCCCTGCATTGGAAGGCCAAGTCTTACCCATGGACTTGCATGGAAATCCTTGAAGGACTGTTTTAAGTGGGCCTTGTGCATGATAAACAACAGTACACCGTCCGCTCACATGTTCATTCCATCCCCCGCTTTTGCAAATGTCTTGGCAGGATTACGGGACGAATGGCCCTGATTTCGATACTCAGGGTGCCGACCTGAGTTCATCAAATGTGTGACAGTCAACGGCATTTTCTTCTTGGCACGTGCCCTCCAAAGGCCTCTGCATGACACGTGTTCAGTCAGGACTGGCTCTGTGCTTCCAGGACCAGGCCCGCAGAGCTCAAATCACTCCTGTAGATACAAGACTGTCTCAGCGATGATGATCTGTCCCTCTAGGCACAGATTCCTTAAATCATCATGTTCAGAGCTCAGTGGGACACGAAAGAAGATGCTGTTTCCAGCTCTGGTTTCCATACGAGGAGAGGTTGCTGGTGAGTGCAGAACGGTGAAACGGGATCCACGCCGAGTGTGTGTGGTCCAGTGTGCCGTCACTGAGCACACAAGCTTGTGCCCTCTCTGTGTTCATCTCCTTCTTAGAGAGTCCTCTGTACATCCAGGGTCTGGTAACAGGGAAGTTCCTCTTTTTAGCTGACCTGAGTCCTTCATGCTTTGAAGGCTTGTCTGTGCTCAGGTGCTTCACTCGTGTCTGACTCTGTGACCCCGTGGACTCGAGCCCTCCAGGCTCTCCCGCCCAGGGGATTCTCCAGGCCAGAACACTGGAGTGGGCTGCCATTTCTCTCGCTAATGCTTACTCATCTCTGGTTTATTCTCTGAGCCCCTCTCAGCTTCCGCACCTGCCTCTGACTCTTCCTCTTGCGGCTTCCGCCCACCTCCTATGGGCCCTGCCTGCAGGAGCCCGCGAGGGCGGTTCTCTGGGGCTCCCACCACAGGGCACCAAGCACGGGGACAGCCGAGTTACCACACTGGCATCCTGCACCCCCGGCCAGGCACGCTCAGCTCCGGTGCAAAGACTCATGAGAAGAAAAAACCCACTTCTTTTTATGTGGAAGAGTCAGTCCAGGGATTCAGCCAGCAGAGGACTCTGTGGGTATAGACGTAACTTTAGAAAAATCCCACATGCATTCACAGAGCGGGGCCTGACTGTTCTTGGAGAGAACCAGCGCTTCAGATTCCCGGGATGTTAGGAAATGGGAAGGCCTTCGAGGCTGTCCCGGACAGCAGTTCTCAGCCAGGGGAGTCGGTGTTCCCAGGGGAGTCGGTGTTCCCACAAGGCCCATCTGACCACGGTGGGGGATGGCTTGGTTGTTGTCCTCGTGGCATGGGGAGGTCCCAGCACGTGGTGGAGACCAGGGACACTGCTCCCCACCCCTCAGGGCCCAGGACACCCCACATTAGAGAGAAGTCCAGCCCCGGACGGCGGTGATGCTAAGAAAGCCTGACTCGGCATGAGAAAGCCTGTCTAATCATCTGTCTCTCTGTCTACCCATCCATCCATCCATCAAATCTATCCCTCCATCCACCCTTCATGTCTATCCATCCACCCTTCATGTCTATCCATCCACCCTTCATATCTATCCATCCATCATCCATTCCTCATAGCTATCAATCCATCCATCATACCTATCTGTCATCCATCCATCATATCTATCCATCCCTCCATCCTTCATATCTATCCATCCATCCATCAAATCTATCCATCCATCCTTCAGTCATATCATCTATCTATCCATCCATCCATCAAATCTATCCATCCATGATATCTATAATCTATCTTTCCATCTATCTATCTATGTACCCATCCATCCATCTATCTATCCATATACCTATTTGTTTATTCATTTATCTATTATCTATTTATTATTATCCATCCATCCATCATATCTATTATCTATCTATCATCTATCTATCATCTATCCATGCCTCTACCCATCTGTCTATCCATCCATCATCTCTCTAAACCCATCTGGCCATTCTTCCATCCACCTGTCCATCAATCTTTTCATCCATCTACCCATCCATATCCATGCATGTATCACCTGCCCATCCATATCTATGCATCCATCATCTGCCCATCCATATCCATCCATCTATCATCTCTCCATCCATATCCATCCATCCATCATCTGTTCATCCATATCCATCCATCTATCATCTGTCCATCCATATCCATCCATCATCTGTCCATCCATATCCATCCATCTATCATCTGTCCATCCATATCCATCCATCCATCATCCACCCATCCATATCCATCCATCCATCATCCACCCATCCATATCCATCCATCTATCATCTGCCCATCCATATCCATCCATCATCTGCCCATCCATGTCCATCCATCATCTGCTCATCCATATCCATGCATATATCACCTGCCCATCCATATCTATGCATCCATCATCTGCCCATCCATATCCATCCATCTATCATCTCTCCATCCATATCCATCCATCCATCATCTGTTCATCCATATCCATCCATCTATCATCTGTCCATCCATATCCATCCATCATCTGTCCATCCATATCCATCCATCTATCATCTGTCCATCCATATCCATCCATCCATCATCCACCCATCCATATCCATCCATCCATCATCCACCCATCCATATCCATCCATCTATCATCCGCCCATCCATATCCATCCATTTATCATCCGCCCATCCATGTCCATCCATCATCTGCTCATCCATATCCATCTATCTATCATCTGTCCATCCATATCCACCCATCATCTGTCCATCCATATCCATCCACCTATCATTTGTCCATCCATATCCATCCATCTATCATCCGCCCATCCATATCCATCCATCCATTATCCATCCATCCATATCCATCCATCTATCATCTGCCCATCCATATCCATTCTTCTATCATCTGCCCATCCATGTCCATCCATCATCTGCCCATCCATATCTATGCATCTATCATCTGCCCATCTAGATCATTTATGGATTAGGAACCAGGATCCAAACATGACAGATGTGGTGTGTGGCCACAGCAGCCAGCCAGCTTCTTTCGTCTCAGCCCCTCTGAGAGGCCGCCCCGGGTCCTGGTGGGTGAGTGAGGACGTGTGTGATGATGGGACTGTGGAGGGGAACGAGACTGTGTGTCTGTCTTATCAAGTCCGGCTCTTACCTTCGCTTCTCCTCGGCTGAGAGGCGTCAGCAGATTATTTCCTGTGTCACGCCTGCCACACAGGGGCCCTGGCCGTGCTCCTCTGCAGCCCAAAGGTGCCGTTCGTGGTGGGGGTGCCTGAGACCAGCGTTTCCCCTTGGAACCCGGATGCAGAGCTGAAAACCCCTCAGATGCAGTAGAGACACATGCTCCCCGCCAAATGCAGTGCTTTTTTCACTGTTTTAAAGCTTTATTTTTAACTGGAGGATCATTGTTTTACAATATTGTCAGTTTCTGCTATGCAAGAACATGAACCAGCCACATATACACACGCGTCTCCTCTCGCTTCAGCTTCCCTCCCACCCTTCCTCACCCCGCCCTCTGGGTCATCCTGGAGCCCCGAGCTGAGCCCCCGCGTTGCACCGCAGCTTCCCACGTGCCGTCTGCTTCACACACGGCGGTGCCTCCGTCCTTGCCACTTTCTCAGTTCCTCCCTCCCACTCCTTCCCCCAGATCCTGCTGCTGCTGCTGAGTCGCTTCAGTCGTGTCCAACTCTGTGTGACCCCACAGACGGCAGCCCCCCAGGCTCCCTCGTCCCTGGGATTCTCCGAGCAGGAGTGCTGGAGGGGGGTGCCATTTCCTTGTTTGACAATATCTCAAAAGAGGAAGTTGGCTGGCTTTGCTGGGCAAAGGAGATGAAAAATGCGCTTTTAGGAAAATAGGGTGGAGAAATCATTGTTGTGACTTTTATATGAATATCAGTCAATTAATGGTCAATATGGATAATATCACTACATTTTATTAATGTAATTAATGCCATATACTACAGTAATCTATTGTAATTATAGAATTATAATAGATAAATATAATAGATTACTTTGCCAACAAATGTCCATCTAGTCAAGCCTATGGTTTTTCCAGTAGTCACGTATGGATGTGAGAGTTGGATTCTAAAGAAAGCTGAGCACCGAAGAACTGATGCTTTCTAAGTGTGGTGTTGGAGAAGACTCTTGAGAGTCCCTTGGTCTGCAAGGAGATCCAATCAGTCCATCCTAAAGGAGATCAGTCCTGAATATTTGTTAATGGAACGGAAGGCCTGATGCTAAAGCTGAAACTCCAATACTCTGGCCACCTGATGCAAAGAGCTGACTCACTTGAAAAGACCCTGATGCTGGGAAAGATTGAAGGCAGGAGGAGAAGGGGATGACAGAGGATGAGATGGTTGGATGGCATCACCGACTCGATGGACATGAGCTTGAGCAAGCTCCGGGAGTTGGTGATGGACAGGGGGCCTGGTGTGCTGCAGTCCATGGGGTTGCAGAGTCGGATATGACTGAGCGACTGAACTGAACTGAATAGATTATGAATTATATAATATATATAACCATGTATAGTACTGTTAGTCACACAGTCATGTCTGACTCTTTGTGACCCCATGGACTCTAGCCCGCCCAGGCTCCACTGTCTGTGGGATTCTCCAGGCAAGAATACTGGAGAGTGGGTTGCCATTCCCTTCTCCAGGGGATCTTCCCAACCCAGGGATCGAATCCTGTCTCACGCATTGCAGGCAAATTCCGTACTGCTGAGCTACCAGGGAACCCCATAATTACAAGTAGTATATACTTAATTAGGATCAAACCTGTGTCCCCTGCATCGGCAGGTGGATTCTTCACCACTGGACCACCAGGGAAGTCTGTCTCATTGCATTTTGAAAAAAAAATCTGGGTGGTTCTAATTTTTAAGTTCATAGAGACGGCACCATTGCAACATGGTGGTTCAACACCCAGCGCATCTGCAGCTCTGTTCTTTGTGGAAATCAGTGCTGTTGAGCTTCTCTGCCTGGGACCCACGCGAAGATCCTTCTGGTTGCTTCCTGAGACAGCAAGCTGTCTGATTCTGGTGGCAGCTGGCTAGAGCCAAGCGTCCCATTCCTTAGAACACGCTGAGGCTTCGAGCCGGAGGCGGGGGGCAGGAGTGAGCGGGGGTGACTGACCCTCTGCAGCCCAGAGGTCACAAGTGCACCCCCTCCCCCCGCCAGTTTGCTCTATTTCAGGAATCCTTGGTTTCACTTGACAACCCGGACGGCGGCGGGGCCTGTCTGCTACTGCAGGCCGCCTGGCACTGCTCCACCGAAAACACTTGTAATTTGCTTATGTTCTTGCCTCCTGGGAAGGGGTGTCGGGACACACACGGGTTTTCCGTGCCGCCCAAGTGGCCGCCAAGTGGTGGGGGGCGGCCTGCACCTGGTCCCAGGGACCCCGGTCCGCAGACAGGCCCAGCTGTCACTCACAGCGGCTTCTTTTCCCCAGAGCGGCACCCACAACGTGGGCTGCCGGGCGCCCAGCCGGACGTGCAGGGTTTGGTTACAGTTCCTCCCGTCAGGGGGCTGCTAACACAAGTGACAGGCTAAACAAGCACTAATCACCCCTTCTGATTCCCACGGTGAGGCTGAAACAGGCTCGGGGGGTGTGTCCCTGTGCTGCCCCGCTGTGTCCACGGGCGCAGGGTGGTCTCTCTGCAGACGACTTGTTTCAGATTGCACGCTTCCACAACATACCCAGGACTCCTTTCTCCGCTGGACCCGCGAGTCAGTACTATTAAGAGCTCCTGATGAAATACGTAAGCCCGTATGTTTGGATTCCTGTAATTCCCTCACGGATGCCTATATATAGGCTTCCCAGGTGGCTCAGTGGCAGAGAGACTGCCTGCCGACACAGGAGACGTCAGAGACCCGGGTTCAAGCCCTGGGTCAGGAAGGTCCCCTGGAGGAGGGCATGGCGACCCACTCCAGTCTTCTTGCCTGGAGAATCCCAGGGACAGAGGAGCCTGGCGGGCTACAGTCCACGGGGTCGCCAAGAGTCGGACAGGACTGAAGCAACGTGTCGTGCAGGCAATGTCTGTGTATATCTGCATACATCTATCGTACGTCTGTGCATCATCAATTTATCAGCCGTGTATCAGCTATTGATCTAACACCTGTCTTTGTTATCCTCCTACGTGTTCATCTACATATTTAAGTATATGTGTGTGTGCGTGCTAAGGTGCCCAGTCGTGTCCCACTCTCTGTGACCCCATGGACTCCAGCTCACCAGGCTCCTCTGTCCACGGCATTTCTGAGGCAAGAACACTGGAGTGGGTTGCCGTGCCTTCTTCCAGAGGATCTTCCCGACCCAGGGATCAAGCCCAGTGCCTCTTAACATCTCCTGCGTTGGCAGGCACGCTCTTTACCACCAGCGCCACCTGGGAAGGCCATGTTCATCTGAGGGAGTGGGAGTCGGTCAGCTGGGTTCAGTTCCTTGCGAGCCCATGGACTATACCAGTCCACGGGATTCTCCAGGCCCGAACCCTGGAGTGGGTAGCCTTTCCCCTCTCCAGGGGATCTTCCTGACCCAGGGATGGAACCCAGGCCTCCCGCATTGCAGGCGGATTCTTTACCAGCTGGGCCACCTGGGAAGCCCGTGTGTGTCCATATCCACCTGTTAGTTATCTGTGTCTTATCCATCTCTCGATCACAGGCTGATCCATCATCAGTCTAGTCGTCTCTTCCTCTCTGTCCTCTGTGTGTTATCTGTCTGCCTGCGTCGATCTCTGTATCCATTAACACGTGTGTATCGGTCATCTGTCTCTGTGTCATCTGTCTACCATCTCTCTCTCTCTTTGTATATCTACCCATTATCTGCCTATTGGTCGTATTCACTGACCCATCCGCTGTCTCCCTCTCTCTCTCTCTGTATCTACCCATTACCTGCCTATTGGTCGTATTCACTGACCCATCCGCTGTCTCCCTCTCTCTGTATCTACCTATTGCCTATCGGTCGTATTCACTGACCCATCCGCTGTCTCCCCCTCTCTCTGTATCTACCCATTACCTGCCTATCGGTCGTATTCACTGACCCATCTGCTGTCTCCCTCTCTCTCTGTATCTACCTATTGCCTATCGGTCGTATTCACTGACCCATCCGCTGTCTCCCTCTCTCTCTGTATCTACCCATTACCTGTCTATGCATCACATTCATAGACCCATCCGCCTGCCTACCCTCCATCAGTCTGTCCACACATTACACTCTCTATCATTTATCTGCCTATTATTCATGCTTGTCTGTGTGTCTGTCTATCTACCCATCATCTTTCTCTCTCTCTGCCCAGTTACAAGCAAAGTAGAATCACTCGGTTTTGCGCTGAGTTTTTATGAACCAGCTTCTGGCACCACAAGCCTTTGGATGGCCTGATGATGGTGGAGTCTTGCAGGGTCCCTTTCTGCCCCAGGACTATGGCTCACCTGGGTCTGGCCTGGCGCCAGGCAAGTCTCCCTTGGATGGGGGTGTGGGGAGCCCAGTTCACCCCTGGTGCCCCTCTCCGATGCACCATCCTGCTGGGGATGGATGGTGCAGAGAGCCCTGGGCTGTTTGGGGCAGTCACCGCTGGGAGCGCAGTGGCTGAGTGGTACTTCCAGCAGGACCCGGGGCTGGAGACGCTGCTGCTAGGTCCCGTGGAGGTGCCTAGCTGGCTCTGATGATGTCCCAGGGGCGGATGTCCCGTCTGCTCCGTCCTCGCTGGCCCCTGCACGAGGACACCAGGAGCAGGTGTCCCTGCCCATCCAGGGACGGGATTTCCAGACTACCTCTCATCGGGGCAAGAGAGGAACCACGGGCCCCGCCGGGCATGCGCTGGGCACCAGGCTTGGGGGCTGGGATCCCGGCTGCAGGAGGGGCCGGTCACATCTCCGTGCGTGCAGGGATGAGCTGTTTGGTAGTCCTAAGTACAGGGCGAGCTAACATTACAGACTTATTTGGGATTTAAGGCTTTAGTTAAATATGCCCCTCAAAAAAGTTTTCTGACTTTTTTTGATACGCGACTTTTGCTATCAGGGTATTTAATAAGGCCGGGTGAGGCGGCGCTGGGGAAGGAAGCTGTTGCCGTGTCAATTACACGCGGCTGAGCCTCTGCGCGCATCATTATTCTTGGATGTCTCTAATTTACATCTAAATGTACTGACTAATTTTGATCCAATCATGTCAAAAGTGATAGGTACTGTGTGGGAGGAGATGACAGGAGCACCGGCAGAAACTGCCGCGGTGAGCACCCCTCAGGGCGATGATTTAATGCCCGAGTCAGCCAGGGCTGTCAGGAGAACCGGCCACGCTGTGACACGTTATGCCGCCGATGGACCTGCCCGGCCGGGCTGCTGGGGAGGGGGCGGTGGGGGAGGCTCGGGGCTTCACCCTGGTGTGGGCCCCCCGCCAGCCTCTGCTCCCTGCCCCGAATGCCTCCTCCCCCGGCCGCCCGGGTCCCAGCGCGTCCCTCGTTCCCCTGACACTCATTTCCTGGGGGTGGAAGTCGGGCCGCGAGCTCCTCATTCCCTTGAGTGACGGCGGTGGGGCTGGCGGGCAGCTCCGCGGATGGTGGAGGCCCCCCCTCGTGCTCAGCGCCCCCACCCCCACGTCATTCACATCCTTTCCCCACAAACTTCGTGGCAGGTGTTTGCAGGGAAGGGCGGCCTCACTGCTCCCACCGAGGCCAGTGTGTGTATGTGTGTGTGTGTGTGTGTGTGTGTGTGTGTGTGTGTGTGTGAACCTGGGTGTGTCTGTGTGTCTGGACTGGTGCACCTGTGTGTGCCTGCTGTGTGCATGGTGTGTCTGCATGTACAAGTCTGTGTGTGGCTCTCTGCAAGCGTGCACCTCCCTCTGCGTGTCACCTGTCTGGGCTTCTGCACGTGTGTGTCTATGTGCATCAGGCTGCACGTGGTCTGTGCGTGCACTTCTGTGTGCCTGTGGAAACCCATGTCTCTGGGTGTATGAGTGTCGTCTGCATGTGTGTGTTTGTGTGTGTTTGTGTATGTGAGTGTGTGTGTCTCTTTCATGTCTGCATCTTCCTGTGTGTGTATATGTGTGTCTGTGCATGCCTGTGCGCATGTGTGTCCGTGTATCTGTGAATGTGCATGTATGTGTATGCGTTGGTCTTTGCAGGTATGTCTGTGTGAATGACTCTGTGTGTGCCCGTGTGTCTGCATATGTCTGTGTGTGCATATGACCATGAGTGCCCATGTGTTTGTAAGTGCCTGCATGTGTATATGACGGTGTGTCTGTGCATATATAGCTGTGCACGTATACGACTGTATGTCTGTGTGTATACGACTGTCTGCGTGTGCCTGTGTGTATATGAATGTGTACATCTGCCTGTGTGTATGTGTCTCTGAGTTTGCATGTATGTCTGTGGTATCTCTGTGTTTCTTTATATATGACTGTGTGTCTGTCTGTGCCTGTGTATACGACTGTGTGTATATATCTGTGTGTGTATGTGACTGTGTGTCTGCATGTGCCTATGTGTATACGACTGTGTATGTGTGCATATGTGTCTGTGTCTGTGTGTGTATACGTATGTGTCTATGTTTCCATGTATGTCTGTGTGTATGACTGTGTGCCTGTATGTGCCTGGTGTGTATATGACTGTGTGTCTGTGTGATCCTGTGTGTGTATATGACTGTGTGTCTACATGTGCCTGTGTGTATATATCTGTGAGCATATGTGACTGTGTCTGTATGTCCCTGTGTGTGTATATGAATGTGTGCATCTGCCTGTGTGTATGTGTCTCTGAGTTTGCATGTATGTCTGTGGTCTCTCTGTGTTTCTTTGTATATGACTGTGTGTCTGTCTGTGCCTGTGTATATGACTGTGTCTATGACTGTGTCTATATATCTGTGTGTATATATGACTATGTATCTGTGTGTGCCTGTGTGTGTATAAGACTGTGTCTGTGTACCTGTGTGTCTGTGTCTGTGCCTGTGTATGTCTGTGTCTCTGTGTTTGTGTATATGTCTGTGTATATGTCTGTGTGTGTGTCTGTGTGTATGACTGTGTGTCTCTATTTGCATATGACTGTGTACATGTGTGTGCCTGTGTGTGTATAAGACTGTCTGTGTGCCTGTGTGTCTGTGTCTGTGCCTGTGTGTGTCTGTGTCTCTGTGTCTGTGTGTGTGTCTGTGTGTGTGAATGTGTGTCTCTGTGTGTCTCTATTTGTATATGACTGTGTATCTGCATGTGCCTGTGTGTGTACATGACTGTGTGTCTGCGTATGCCTGTGTGCACGTGTGGGTATGACAGCAGCTGTCTGTACACATGTGAGCCTGTGTGTGTCAGCTGTCCATCCTCAGGGCCCCCTTCCCTGAAGGAAACTGCAGGCCCCCTCTGCATACAGATGACAAGCTCCCCTCACCCTGCTCAGCCCGGCCCCGGAGCCCCCTCCCCTCTCAGCTGGAGGGGGTTTGCCTGTCGAAAGCGAGTGCCTGTTTGGCAGGAAATGTTTGTTTTTGTGCCTGCTCTCTTGCTTCCTTTCCAGGAGGAGGAGGCGAGTTCCGGGGAGGGACCCCCAGCAGTTTACGGCTCTGGAGACTGCCGCCCGCCCATCAGCGTGGCGGTCAGACGCCCGCGGTGGGGCCACCCCAGACGCTCCTGTGGTGGCTCACATGCCCTCTGCCCCCGAGAACGTGCCTGTGGTTGATTGCCGAGAGTGGCCTGACGGCTCTGCCGCGGGCCAGGTGCTGTCGGGGGCAGCTCCTGCTCGGGGTACGGTCTGCCGCTCCGCTGGGTTCATGGGGTGGAGGCAGGTGGGTGGGGTTGAGGAGGCCTCCAGGTCTTCACTGGCCGCGTGGCCATGCCTGCTACGTCGCTCAGTCATGTCCGACTATGAGACCCCCATGGACTGCAGCCCACCAGGCTCCTCTGCCCACGGGAGTCTCCGGCAAGAACACTGGAGTGGTTGCCGTTCCCTTCTTCTGGGGATCTTCCCGACCCAGGGACTGAACCCACGTATGCTACATTCGCAGGTGGATTGTTTACCACTAGCGCCACCTAGGAAGCCCCATTGATCATGATCAGGGTTTTATTTTCTTTTTGTAGCGCGATATCTCAGACCTACATCTCAGGCATTTTCCTTACAAACGTCCCACTTCCTCATTCATGATGCCTGATGCTGCAGAAGGTACAAGTGGCCCTTAGAAATATGTCGAAACAATAAATAAAAAAATGAGTGATAAAATAAAAATGATATTCAGTGGCAGGGTTAAGCGGTGGGCAGCGGTGAAAATGCAAAACCGCTGTGGAAACGCTAAAGATGGACCAGAGCACCGCAGTGCCTGCAAACTTTCTTCCGAGGGGCCGTCTCCAGTGAGACAGAAGCCGCTGTCCTCTTTCTGGCAGCACCCGAGTTCTGCTGCTCACAGCTCGAGCTCGGGCATGTTCACAGTTGGCAACAGATGCCGCCACAGGCCATGGCAGCAGCTCTGCGGACACCCTGTATCCTGCACCAGGGCTGCCTACGACGGCTCGTCACCTGCTTTGGGGCGGCCCACCCATGGGCTGAGAATGGCTCTGTGTGGTTTGAAGCAGATTTACTGAGATGTAATTTACAGAGCTGTGCAACCAGCATGCCAGTCAGCTTCTGCGTCTCCGAGAGAAATCTATGCCCTTTAACAGTCACTCCTCCCCTCCACGGGCCTCCCTGGTGGGTCAGAGGTTAAAGCGTCTGCCTGCAATGCGGGAGACCTGGGATCGGTCCCTGGGTTGGGAAGATCCCCTGGAGAAGGAAATGGCACCCCACTCCAGTATTCCTGGCTGGAGAATCCCATGGATGGAGGAGCCTGGTGGGCTACAGCTCACGGGGTTGCAGAGAGCCGGACACGACTATGTGACTTCACTTTCACTTTCCTACCCTCCACAACGGCAGTCCCGAACAGTGCTAACCGGCTTCCTGTCTTTACGGCTGGCATGACACTGAATGTTCAACGTACATGCAGTCACCTAGTGTGGGTTTCACGTCTTCCAATGGCTGATCACAAATCTAAAGAAAAGCATTTTCTGATCCCTGAAAATCATATGCAATTAAAAATTTAAGGTTCAATTGTAAGGGTGCACATTAATATATGGTCTGTGACTTTTCTTGGCCAACAAGGGTCTGCAAATCAAATTTACCATTTTTCCAGTGCTCGTGTATGGATATGAGAGTTGGAACATGAAGAAGGCTGAGTGCTGAAGAATTGGTGCTTTTGAACTGCGGAGCTGTTGAGAGTCGCTTGGACACCAAATCAATCAGTCCTGAAGGAAATCAACTCTGAATAGTCACTGGGAGGACTGATGCTCAAGATGAAGTTTCAATACATTGGCCACCTGGTTCCAAGAGCTGACTTCTTGGAAAAGAGCCTGATGCTGGGAAAGACTGAGGGCAGGGGAAGATGGTGACAGAGGATGCGATGGTTGGACGGCATCACCAGCTCGATGGACATGAGTTTGAACAAGCTCTGGGAGCTGCTGAAGGACAGGGAGGCCTGGCGTGCTGTGGTCCACAGGGTCACAAAAAGTCGGACCCGACTGAGCCCCTGAGCAAGGAGACGGCTGCTTCTGCGCTGCAAGGACAGAGCGCAGCAGTGGGCCTTCACCCCGGTCGTGGGAACCCACGTCGAAAGCCCACACTTTGCAGAAGGACAAGGCTGCTTTGGCCAGGCGCCACAGTGACCCCTTGAGTACGGGCTCCCGTGCACCCCTCAGTAAGAGTACCCTGTGTCTTCACCAGCCAAGCACTGCAAACGGGGGGCTTACAGTGTGCAAATCCACCCTCCCCGAGTCCTGAGGACCAGACGTCTGAGGTCAGCGTGTCCGAGGGCCGAGCTCCGTGCAGAGGCTCCAGGGGAGGGTCCTCCCGCCTCTTCTGGCTTCCGGGGGCTTCGGGCATCCGTCCCTGGGCTGGTGGCCGCCTCCCGCCCGTCTCTGCCTCCGTCTCCACGTGGCTTCTCCACTGTGTCTCCCCTTCTGTGTCTTATAAGGACCTGTCAATGGGTTTAGGGCCACCTCCATCCAGGAGAAACCTCACCTCAGGCCCTTCACTTCAGCACACCTGCAAGGGCCTTATCTCCGGACAAGGTCTTATCCAGAGGTTCTGGCGGTCACGATGTGCGTGGAGGGGACCCCATTCACCCAGCACGTGGTGCCTCTCGGAAAGTCAGCTGCTCCCTAAATCTGGGGGATGCAAGGGTGCCCTGCCTCCCCCCAGCCATCTGGGCTCCCTGCCGAACGCAGACACGCCGCAGCTCTGACGGACCGTGCTCACTCGCGGCCGCATCAGAAGGGATGGAAACCACCGTGAAAATGACAGCAAGGGCAGCCGCAGAGAAGACCAGCCTCGCATCGGCAGGGCGCCGGTGAGACCCACCACCGCCTCGACGACGGCACAGACAGCAGGCAGGGGACGACGGCACAGACAGTGGGCACGGCGGCGCACAGCCACGTGCACCGGCGGCCCTCTCTGTTGTCCTCGGCACGCGGACCCCGGGTCCCGCGGCCTAGGCTCTGCGTCCCCGCGCGTGGACGGCGAGGAGCCCCCCAACCCCGCTCTCGCCGCCGCCACGTCGATGGACATGAGTTTGAGTTTATTACTTTTTGTTTAATAGAGCGGCGCTGCTGTCTGCAGACCACCAGTGTCAGGAAATGTGACAAGTGTGATCCTGTGGAGCCCACCTGTTCACACATCTCAGGGGTCCCGTCGTCACCCTGCGTGAACTACCCTGTAGGAGCCAGGGGTGGGAGTTGTAGGAACCAGGGGTGGGAGACGATAGTGCTCGCTCAGTTCTTGCCCCTGTCCGTGTTAATTCAGACGGCCAGCCTCCCTGGGGAAGGTCTCCGGGCTGGTTGCGTGCGTGCATGCGAAGCTGCTTCAGTCGTGTCCAACTCTTTCACAACCCCATGGACTGCAGCCCCTCCAGGCTCCTCTGACCATGGGATTCTCCAGGCAAGAACACTGGAGTGGGCTGCCATTTTCTCCTCCAGCAGATCTCCCTGACCCAGGGATCGAACCTGCCTCTAACTCACAACTCCTGCCTTGGGAGTCAGGTTCTTTACCACTGAGCCATCCGGGGACGCTCCTCCCGACAGATTAACACGGCCTGAAATGGTAACTCTTCCCTGGAGATTGGAGGAAAGTCCATAAAACGCTGCTTCTCCTCTGGACTGAACCATCCGCATCCCAAATGGAGGTCCAGCTCTCCTGGAAAGATGGGGTCAAGGGTTGCTTGAAAGACCAAGGTGTTCCCGGCTTGTGATGACTAGCTCTGTCTCCCAGGAATTCTCTGGGCTGCTTTGAGGGATTAGCATTAGAACAGATACATAACCACACGCACAACAGACCACCACCGCGACTTTGCTGCACGAGGCAGGGAGCCCAGAGCCACTGCTCCGGCACCACCTAGGGGGAGAGGGTGGGTCGGGGTGGGAGGAGGGCTCAAGACGCCGTGGAGCGTACACCTCTGGCTGATTTGCGTTGACGTGTGGAAAAAGCACCATATTGTAATGCAATCATCCCGCAATTAAAATAAATAAACTCAATAAAAAATAGCAAAAAAAAAAAGAAGTCTATATTGAATTTGTTACAGTAGCGCTTGTTTTTGGACACGAGGCACATGGGATCTTAGCTCTGTGACCAGGAATCGAACCCACAACCCCTTGTGAAGTCCTGACTGCTGGACCGCCAGGGAGGTCCCCCATCCAGGAGTTCTAAATCCACCTCTCAGAGCAATAAGGCGTTTCCGGGGCCACCCAGACCTGTGAGCAGTGGGAGGTGGCCTCTGTCAGGCGGTCGGAGGGTCAGACCAGAAGCATCATGGTGGAGTCCTCAGAACTGCCTTCATCTTTCTAGCAGAACTTCCGGGAAAACAAAATGAAAAAGCGCTTCTTTTCCCAGTAGGCGTTGTAGGTGAGTCTCATCATGAAAAAGCGCTGGCGATCAAGTCCCAGATTTTTTTTTTAAAGCAAATTAATCAGGGAGCGCTTATTCCCACCGCGGGAAGATGAAACGCGAGATCCTTTGAGGTACCAACAGTCCTGGCAAACTGTTTCTCCTTTAAAACGTACATCCCCATTATTTTAAAAACAATTTACGCTGACCTATATGCAGGAGAGATGATGGAACGAAACGGGAAAAGTCATAATTAAAAATATAGGTGAACAAATTGGGGCAGAGGGAAAAGGAGGGCAGGGAAGATGGGACCCAGCGAGCTGATGGTTGTGGGTGTCGGAGGCTGGGGTTTCCAGCAAAAGACGCTGAGGTTTGGGGGCTCAGGGCACGAGGCGTTGATTAGGGATCCCTGGAAAAGACTCCAATGCTGGGAAAGACTGAAGGCAGGAGGAGAAGGGGACGACAGAGGGTGAGATGGCTGGATGGCTTCACCGACGCGGTGGAGATGAGTTTGGTGGACTCCGGGAGTTGGTGATGGGCAGGGAGGCCTGGCGTGCTGTAGTCCATGGGGTCACAGAGTCAGACACGACTGAGCAAGTGAACAGTGACAATAATGGAGGTGCACAGGGGCCCCTGAACAAGAAAGGCTTCCCTAGCAACGTGAACAGGAAAGCCCTCTCCTAGCTCTGAACATGGAGCTGTGAGGTCGCCTGAACCTCCTGGTCCCCGGTGCCTGAATCCTGAGGCTCCAGGCATTTCTTGTGCGTTCAGACGCTCACGCTGCCGGAGCTGCCTTGGAACCAGGAGGCTGTAAAAAGACTGAGGGCCCACGGGGAGTCACTAGAATCTTTCGATTGCGGTCACTGCCCTCCCCGGTGGGTGGAAAGCACACCGCTCCTCATCTGCCTGGCCCACCTGTTTAGCTGAACCAGCGTGGGACCACGGCATCCGCCAAAGACTTCAACGACGGGTGAGGCCAGCCTCGAAAGTAACGTTCCTTACGTTGGATCTCCACCTGCTTTCAGGGTGCAGCGCTGCAGTTCAGTTATTAACAACCGTAAAAATGCTCTCTTCTGGGAGCAAGTGAGAAGAGTGTGGTCATCTGCTCCAGCTATATCAGTGTAGACACACAGATGCAGGAAAAACAGAGATACACACAGGCCTGTAAACACACACACACAGTGCATGATAAACAGGGACACAGACAAACTGACAGACACATGGATGCAGTAGGAAATACAGACACACAGGTATGTTAGCACACATGAACATACACACACACACACACACACACACACAGATGCGTGACAAACAGGGACACGTGCACTTCCACGGCGGCTCAGTGATAAAGAATCTTCCTGCCAAAGCAGGAGACACGGGTTCGATCTCCAGTCCAGGAAGATCTCACCTGCTGAGAAGCTACTAAATCTTGGATCACAACTAGCGAGCCCACGTGCCCTAGAGCCTGAGTCCTCAACGAGAGAGGTCTGAGCACCAGAGCCAGAGAGAAGTCTGCTGTCTCCAGGTAGAGGGAAGGCTCGCCCCTGCAGCAAGGAAGACCCAGCACAGCCGCAGAGGAATAAACACCGTCATCTTTCAAAAGATGGGCACGCACAGACCATAGACACACGTGCACCATAGATACACACACACAGACTAAGGGCACACGTGCACCATAGATACACACACACACACACAAACTAAGGGCACACATGCACCATAGATACACACACACACACACACACACAGACTATAGACACATGTGCACCATAGATACACACACACACACAGACTAAGGGCACATGTGCACCATAGATACACACACACACACACACTAAGGGCACATGTGCACCATAGATACACACACACACACACACAGACTATAGACACACGTGCACCGTAGATACACACAACACACACACAAACTAAGGGCACACATGCACCATAGATACACACACACACACACACAGACTATAGACACACGTGCACCATAGATACACACACACACACACA
>SJYC01036186.1:0-40748 GCA_006408675.1 Madoqua kirkii
ACACACACACAGACTATAGACACACGTGCACCATAGATACACACACACACACACACATGCACACAGACTATAGACACACACACACACAGACTATAGACACACGTGCACCACAGATACACACACACACGCACACAGACTATAGACACATGTGCACCATAGATACACACACACACAGACTATAGACACACACACACACAGACTATAGACACACGTGCACCATAGATACACACACACACACGCACACCAACTATACACACACGCACACAGACTATAGACACATGTGCACCATAGATACATACACACACACACAGACTATAGACACACGTGCACCATAGATACACACACACACACAGACTATAGACACACGTGCACCATAGATACACACACACACACACACGCACACACAGACTATAGACACACGTGCACCATAGATACATACACACACACATGCACAGACTATAGACACACATGCACCATAGATACACACACACACACACATGCACACAGACTATAGACACACACACACAGATGCAGGACCACAGAGACCCCCCAGCCCTAGTAATGGCTTCCCAGGTGGTTCCGACGGTAAAGAATCTGTCTGCAATGCAGCAGGCCAGGGTTCCATCCCTGGGTTGGGAAGATCCCCTGGAGGAAGGCATGGCAACCCACTCCATCACTCTTGCCCGGAGAGTCCCATGGACAGAGGAGCCTGGTGGGCTACAGTCCATGGGGTCGCAAAGACTTGGACAAGACTGAGCGACTAACATTTCCACTTTCAGGGCTATAAATACGACACACAAAATGCAGGGATCAACAGATACACACACACATAAACAACATGGATCCGTATACATATGCAGACACACGGGCGGCCACACAACTTCCTGGGCACACACAGACGCACACACCGCATCGGGGCCACCCTGTGGCCCCAGGCTCCCACGGCAACACGGTGGGACCTCATCCTTCCAAGGCAGTGGGCCCCAGCCTTTTTGGCACCGGGGGTTGCTCTCACAGAAGATAATGCTTCGCCCGAACGCGGGTGGGGGGACAGTGTCAGAATGACTGAAGTACATTACATTTATCGTGCACTTTATTACTATTATTATCACAGCAGCTGCACCTCAGATCCTCAGGCGTTAGATCCCAGACATTGGGGACCCCGTGTCCCAGGGAGATAAGTATTCGCTAAGGAGCCTGGACTCTGCCTGTGGTCTCGGGCATCTCCCCGACAGGGCCTTCCTCACCCAGGGAAGAAAACCTCTCTGTCCAGGAACCAGGAGGGCACCATCCACATAAAACGTGCTCTGCTCTGTCTGCAGGAAGCTGAGCTTGTGCGCCAACTGGAAAACCCGAACCGGCCCCTTTGAGGCTGAGCAAACTCCAGGAGACACCAGCACAAGCCAGGAAAACACTGACCCGCCGTGAAATGATTCTTTCGAACGGTGGTGGTGGAAACGACTCTCGAGAGTCCCTTGGACAGCAAGGAGATCAAACCAGTCGTTCCTAAAGTAAGTCAATCCTAAATATTCGTTGGAAGGACTGATGCTGATGCTGAAGCTCCAACAGGGAGCAACCGTAGGGTCCACACGATCCCCTCCTCATAGAACTTAGGGAACGCTTGACTTACTGTTTATCCTCAAGGGATCAGCAGCCACCGGAAGAGATGAAGGTGACATCCAGGAGGTCCCCAGTGCAACAGATCCTGTCTCCCTGGAGCCTGGGGGCAACAAGCTCCCAGCTTGTGGGTGGGTTCCCCAACCCTTGAAGCTCCCTGAACCGTGGCGCTTCCATCAGGTGAGACTGAGTAAATCCCTGGCCGTCTGTAGCAGCTCAACCCACAGCCCCTCTGCCCTCCATGGAGGCTGGGGTGGGATGAAGACAGCCAACCCTCTAAGCACGCGGTTGGTTCCTCCAGCAACCAGCCCCCCACCTCCCAGAGCCACCTCATTGGCGTGAGCCCAGGTGCGGCTGGGCCTGTTCTGAGCAACCAGAGATGCTATCTCTCGGCTGCAGCACTCAGCAAGGCCCTGCGGTTCCCTGGTGGTCCAGCGGTTAGCACCCATTCTTCCACTACCTTGGGTACAGGTTCCATCCCTGGCCAGGGAACTATGATTCCCATATGCTGCTTTGTGAGGAAAAAAAAAAAAAGGAAAAAGAAAAAAAAAAGAAAGATGTTTAACTGATGGACACGTCATTCACTCAAACCAATTGCTGTGGAGGGGGAAGAACTTTCCTGTACTCTCATAGGTTCTGACCTGAGGGCTGCGAATTAAACTGAAGACAAAGATTAACTAGAGAAAAGGCTTGTTTCAGATGCACAGAAGGCCTTTTCAAAAAGGTTTTTAACCCCAAGGAAGCCTGGACTTATGGTTTGTATGCCATTTACACAAGCGGTGATAAATTTGTGGAGAAGTGACGAAATGGAGTCTGGGAGCTTTTAGGGAGGTACATTATGGGAAGTTATATATTTAGGGAGAATCTAATGACAGATAACGGTCGATCATAAATGAAACCAACCCTGAATATTCATCAGAAGGATTGATGCTGAAGCTGAAGCTCCAGCACTCTGGCCACCTGATGTGAGGAGCTGACTCACTGGAAAAGACCCCGATGCTGGGAAAGACTGAGGGCAGGAGGAGAAGGGGACGACAGAGGATGAGATGGGTGGATGGCATCACCGACTCGATGGGCATGAGTTTGAGCAAGCTCCGGGAGACAGCGGAAGACAGAGGAGCCGGGTGGGCTGCAGTCCATGGGGTCACAAACAGCCAGACATGACTAAAGCAGCTGAGCACAGACACGCGCAATCTCAAAGACGGAAAAGCTTCGAGCAGCAGGGCATCGCTGATATCTACGGCGTTTGGAAGAAAAACGTTTGCGGAGCCATGTTTTGAGCGTGAATCGGGATTTCCAAAGAGTTTGAAAGTCTTTAGAAACGTTCTCATGCTCAGGCATATGAATTAGTCAGCTAGAGATGCTGTCATGAGTGACACCGACAAGGGTGGCTTAAACATCAAAAGCAAAAGTACTCGTTCAGTCGTGTCCGACTCTTTGCGACCCTGTGGGCTGCAGCCCGCCAGGTTCCTCCGTCCATGGGATTCTCCAGGCAAGAGTACTGGAGCGGCTTGCCATTTCCTTCTCCAGGAGGTCTTCCCAACCCAGGGATCTAACCCGGGTCTCTGCAATGCAGGAGGCACTGCAGGCAGACACTTTTCCGTCCGAGCCCCCAGGGAAGCTGAAACGTCAGGCATTGCTTACCTCCTGGTCCTGGAGACTGAAATCTGAGGTCCAGGTGTGGGTGGGGCTGGTTCCTCCTGAGGCCTCTCTCTTCAGCGTGTAGATGGCCGTCTCCTCCCCGAATCCTCAGGAGCCCGTCCCCCTGGGTGTGTCTGTGTCCTGATCTCTTCTTATAAGGACCCCCGTCCTGTGGGATCAGGACCCAGCCTAGTGACCTCATTCTGAAAAACCTAAAGCATCAGTGGCTCGCTCGTGTCCGACTCTTCCGTGACTCCAGGGACTGAAGCCCCACCAAACTCCTGTGTCCATGGGATTCTGCAGGCAAGAACGCTGGAGTGGGTTGCCATTTCCTCCTCCAGGGGACTTCTCCACCCAAGGATGGTCTCCTGTATCCCCTGCATTGGCAGGCAGAGTCTTTACCCCTGAGGCTCCCGGGAAGCCCCTCATCTGACCTGACCTGCTCTTTAAAGAACCTCGTCTCCACACACAGCCACGTTTTGAGGTCCCGGAAGTCGGGGCTCGACCTGTGGTGCAGTGGAGCGCGAAACGGTACACGGAGCTTTCTGCTCTCCCTCTTCAGCTGCAGTGTTCTCTGCGATGGTGCACGCAGGGCACCCCGGAGTTGAGACATGCTGAAGGCTGGCGTGTTGTGAATCCGTGGCGTGAGGAGGCTGCCTCTGCTGTCACGGGTCCCAGACGCAGGAGCCGCGTTTGAGGCTGCCGGCCGGGAGGGGCCGGGCGGTGTCCGTCCTCAGTACCCTTCTTTCTGCGTCTCGGAAGTTGCAATGAACTTTAATTGCGGGCCCTCTCCTGTGCTGTGGCTTCAGTTTAGTCTCCATCAAAATTAGCTAAAATCCATGGGGTTGATTTATTGCGTTTGCAACGGCCGTGTTTGAGGAACGTAATTCCTCCTGAAAATGCCACATGCCGTCGGAACAGGAAGCCAATTAGGGGCCCGAGGGTGATATATGAGCATTTTAACCAGCAGTTTACTTAATATCCCCATTAAACAAGACTCTTTGCATTAATCATTTCATTCTCCTGCAGTCTATAAGGCCCTTTAATTGCTGCTTCAATGAGCCCTGTGTTTCAGTCCAAATTCAATCTCGGATCAGGAGAGAGAGATGCTTTGCAGGCCTCCGCTGCCCAGCTGCCAGGAGCTGTCAGATGTGATCACGCAGGTTTTCACGTTCCTCACAGTCTCATTGGAGCTCCGTGAGATTGACAGAAACCCTGCACACTGTGCGTGTGCGTGTGGGTGTGGGGGAGAGAGAAAGTGTGGGGGAGAGAGAAAGTGTATGTGTGTGCATGTGTGGTGTGGGGGAGAGAGAAACTCTGTGTGTGTGTGTGTGTGTGTGTGTGTGTGTGTGGTATGTGGGGGAGAGAATGTGTGTGTGTTGGGGGGGGTGTGGGGGAGAGAGAGAAAGTGTGTGTCTGCAAGGCGGGGAAAGGATGTGTGTGTATGTGTGTGTGTACGGTGGGGAAATGAGTGTGTGTATACAATGTGTGTGCATGCACAGCAGGGAGATGTGTGGGGGTATGTGGAGAGAATGTGTGTGCGTGAGTGGTAGGGAAGCAATGTATGTCTGTAGAACGTGTGTTCATGCATGTGTGGGGGAGAAGAGAAAGTGAGTGTGTGCATGTGTGTGCAGTGGAGAAATCTGTGTGTGTGGAATGTGTGTAGGTGTGTGTGGAGGAGAAATGTGTGTGTGTGTCTATGTGTAGAATGGTGTGTGTGTAGGTGTGTGTGGAGGCAAAATATCTCTGTGTGTACATCAGGGAAATGTGTGGGTGTGTGTGGAGAGAATGCATGTGTCTGTATGGTGGGGAAATGATGCATGTCTGTAGAATGTGTGTGCATGTGTGTGTGTGTGTGTGTGTGTGCGCACGCGGTGGGGAAATGTGTGCGTGTGTGTGTGTGTAGAATGTGTGTATGTATGGAGGGGAAATGTATAAGTGTGTAGGTGTGTCTGTGTGTGTGTGTACAGCAGAGAAATGATGTACATCCGTGGAATCTGTGTGTGTGTGTACGTGTGTGCCAAGAGAGAGTGTGCACAGATGTGTATGGAGGGGATGTATATGTGTGTGTACAGCAGGGAAATGTGTGGGTGTGTGTGGGGAGAGAGAAAATGTGTGGGTGTGTAGAAGGGGTGTGTGTGTATGTACACAGTGGGGAAATGATGTACATATGTAAAATGTGTGTGTGGAATGTGTGTGCGTGTGTGTGTGTGGCAGGGGAATGTGTGTGCATGTGTGTGTGCTGCAGGGAAATGTGTATGTGGAATATGTGTGCGTGTGTATGCAGCAGGGAAATGTGTGTGGGGAACGTGTGTGTGGTGGGGCAGGTAAACGTATGTGTGTGTGTGTGTGTGTGTGTGTACAAAGTGTGTGCATGTATATGGCATGGAAATAAGAGGGGGCCCACTCACAATTCTAAGGCCAACAGCCCCACCCTCCATTGCACTATTGATTAATCATGTTAGTTACTATCACAAACAATACTTCTTCATTTTCATTGTTATCACAAATAATACTTACATTAATTAATGATATTCATGTCATTACTTGAACCTGGGACTAAAACGCGGAGGCACGTCCTCCTGCTGCACCGAAAGTTCTTGTTCTGATGAGCAAAGGACAGATGAACCGTCCCAGGGTCTGCCCAGAAACTGTGGCTGGGGGGCTGCGTGGGGCCTGGGAGCCATGACTGGGCGCACAGCCAGAGCCTCCGGTGCTGGGCAGGCTCGGCCCGGCACGTCCTGTGTCCGCCCCGTGTCCTGGGGGGTCTCACGGCTGCTTTCCTTCCCCACGTCTGCTATTAGAAGACTAGGGTTCTGGGATCTCGATGCCTCCCTCTGAGGTGGGGTGGGGGGACACACTGGGTCTGCAGGGACAGCCCGGCCGTGAGACGGGAAATCAGGGAGAAGCTCGCAGGAATGCCAGGGTCAGGGGCGATTGGACCCAGCAGCCTCCTATGTGGGTGGCCTGGGCCCCCTTTCCTCGGCCAGAAACTCAGGGCAGAGCGTGGAGCCCTGGCCCTCATATTTCTTGCTCAGTGTGAAAACCTGGCAGAGAGAACCGCCCCCACCACCAACCCCATGCCTCGGGGATCCAACTCCAGGGTGGAATTTTGTGCAATGAGTGTGTGTGTGTTGGCGGGAGTCAGAAAGAGCCGCTGAACCTTTTCATTGGCTGAAAAGCTGGTTGGGCACCCTGGGCCTCACCTGCCAGCCCCTCACGCTGTCCGTGTGTGTCTGTGTGTGTCCCCCAGGGACCTGTTTCCCACTCCTTTTTTCTGCCCTGGCTAAGTGCCAGCCTCCACGGGTGGCCGTAGACTCTGGCCCAGGCCATCCAACGGAGCACAGGGGTTTGTCAGGGAGCGAAGCATAGACTTTCAGTCAGGTCCAGCAATCTCACTCCTGGGTGTGAATGCAGGTGTATCAAAAAGAATCAAAAGGAAGAATGCACACAAAAATTTGGACATGTGAGTTCACGGCAGCGCTACTCTCAACAGCCAAAAAGTGGAAGCAAGCCAAGTGGCTGTGGATGGGTGGGTGGATGGATGAATGCTTGGGTGAAAGCAAGGATGATGGATGGGTGGGTGGATGAATGATGGATGGATATTGGATGGATGGCTGGGTGGATGATGGATGGGTGGGTGATGGTGGGTAGGTGGATGGATGGATGAGTGGATGATAGATGGGTAGGTGGATGGATGGCTGAATGGATGATGGATGGGTAGGTGGATGGATGGATGGATGGATGGGTGGATGAGTGGATGAATGAGGGATGGATGGATGATGGTTGCATGGATGGATGGATTATCAAGGGGTAGGTGGATGGATGGATGGATGGGTGGGTGGATGAGTGGATGAATGATGGATGGATGGATGGATGATAGATGGGTAGGTGGCTGGGTGGCTGGGTGGATGACTGTTGCATGCATGGATGGATTGTGGGTGGGTAGGTGGATGGATATTTGTGTGGATGGGTGGGTGAGTGGATGAATGACAGATGGATGGATGGATGGGTAGATGGTGGATGGGTAGGTGGGTGGATGGCTGGGTGGATGACTGTTGCATGCATGGATGGGTAGGTGGATGACGGATGGGTAGGTGGATGACGGATGGGTGGGTGGATGGATGAATGTTCGTGTGGATGGGTGGATGAGTGGATGAATGACGGATGGATGGATGGATGGATGGATGGATGGGTGAATACGCAGCATAGGGATCCATCTACTCAGTGGAATATCGCGCAGCCATGAAAAGGAGGGAAGGTCTGGCTCAGGCCACACTGTGGCTGGACTTTGAACACAGGGTGCTCATGGACAGCAGCAGATGCAGAAGGACACACAGTGGGTGGTTCTCTTTATAGGAAATGCCCTGCACAGCCAAATCCACAGGCAGAAATTGGACTAGAGATGCCAGGGGCTGGGGGAGGGGAGGGGGAGTGGCTGCTCATGGAGAAGGATGTCCTTTCGGGGGTGAGAATGTTCCAGAGCCAGATGGAGGTGGTGGTTGTACACTCTGTGGACCCCCTAAACCAAGCCCCACTGGATGGAACTGTCCACTTCATTTATTGTATTTTATTTTTAATATAAATTTATTAATTTCAATTGGAGGCTAATTACAATATTGTATTGGTTTTGCCATACATCAGCATGAATCCACCACAGGTATACACGTGTTCCCCATTCTGAACCCCCTCCCTCTGAACTGTCCACCTTAAAATGGGTAAAACCATGAATTTGATGTTATGAGATTCCTAAAGAATTTTCGTGTTATGTTGATTAGAAATGAACTGGTTCTCAGTGGGAAGGAAACCTCCTCATCTAGTCTGATGAGAACCAGACAAATCGGGCCCCTTGGCAACCATGGTTAGGTGGATGGATGATGGATGGATGGGTGGATGGGTGAATGGGTGGGTGGATGGGTGGATGGATGGATGGATGATGGATGGATGGGTGATGGATGGATGGGTGGATGGATGGATGGATGATGGATGGATGGGTGATGGATGGATGGGTGGATGGATGGATGGATGATGGATGGATGGATGATGGGTGGATGGGTAGATGGGTGATGGGTGGATGGGTGGATGGATGGATGGGTGGATGGGTGGATGATGGGTGGATGGATGGGTGGGTGGATGGGTGGATGAGTGATGGGTGGATGGGTGGATGGATGGATGGATGATGGATGGATGGATGGGTGGATGGATGGATGATGGATGGATGGATGGATGGATGGATGATGGATGGATGGATGTGTGGGTGGATGGGTGGATGGATGGATGGATGGATGATGGGTGGATGGATGTGTGGGTGGATGGATGGATGATGGATGGGTGGGTGGATGGATGATGGGTGGATGGATGGATGATGGATGATGGATGAATGAGAGTCTCATTTTTTTTGTTGTTGGCTTATGTTTCATCTATGAGAAACCTTCAAGCCTGGCTGACCTGTCCACACTGCCTGCTCACCAAAAGGAGGAGAAAACACTGCCTCTTATAAGCTGCTCAGAAAGGGTCCCAAGGATCCATCCCCCTGTGGCCCTTGGTACGCTTCCCCGGAACCTGGCGGTGGGTCAGCAGAGACTGCGACGTCACGTGTGTCTCCCTGACTGGTTGAGGGCACCTAAACCTACAGCTGGACGTGATGTCCACGTCGCAGACAAGGGGGGGAGCCCAATTCTCTGAGCGAGGTTAGGTCACCAGGATACTGTCGAGGAGGGAGTTTAGCCAGAGAGCACCCTGGGACCGTGACAAGCTTTGGAAGTTTACTTGCTACACAGGCAGGCAGGCAAGGGAAGTAAGAACGCTTTTCCATGTTGGCGGGGAGAAGCATCAGATAGAGTGAAAAGCTTTACTTTCAGCTGACACGAATCAGAAGATCGGACGCTAACTTTCCAGTCAGGGCGAGGGATGCAAAAAATGGTGCAAATGAGCTTATTCACAAGACAGAAATGGCATTTCAGATGTAGCTGTTGAATTGCTAAGTCATGTCTGACTCTTTGTGACCCCGTGGACTGTGGCCCACCAGGCTTCTCCACGGGATTCTCCAGGCAAGAATACTGGAGTGGGTGGCCCGGTCCTGCTCCAGGGAAATCAACTATGATCCTATAAAAAAAATTTTTTTAAAAAGAAGAAATGGGCTCTGGGGAAGTTGAATGTCTCAGATGGGCATGGAGAGACTTAATACTTTGCGCATGTGACCCCCATCAAACCGCCAGCCTCTGGAGGGTGGGGGACACGGGCACCATGTTCAACCTGGAGGTGGGTCTGTAAACCTCTACTGGCCAAGGAACGGGGAGCCTCGATAAAGCGGCACCTGCTGTGTCTCAGCTTTTTGTTCTTGATGCATGTGGTGACCTACATAGAAAGCTTAGATTATGCTTTTGGTCACGTTTTGAGGCGTACAGGCTCTTAGCTTCCCGATCAGGGATGGGATCCCTGCCCCACGCACTGGAAGCTCGGAGTTCTAACTCCTGGACTGCAGGGAAGCTCCTAGAAACGTTAGAATTTTTTTTTGATTCACTTTTATGGGGTGTGGTCGTCTTTCGATGCCGTGTTGGCTTCCGCTGAGCGGGAAAGTGAGTCAGCTGTACCTGGATGTGTGCGTTAGTGTATGCGTTAGCCTCTGTTTCTGGATTTCCTTTCCATTTGGGTCACAAGTGCTGAGCGGAGTTCCCTGCGTGGTACACCGTGTTCTCCGTAGTTATCTATGTCACGTGCCCGCTCAGTCGCTTCAGGCGTGTCCGACTCTCTGTGACCCGGTGGACTGCGGCCCACCAGGCTCCTCCGTCCGTGGGATTCTCCAGGCAAGAGTACTGGAGTGGGTTGCCATTTCCTCCTCCAGGGGTCTTCCCAACCTAGGGATCAAACCCAGGTTTCCTGCACTGCTGGCGGATTCCTTCCGCTGAGCCGCCTGGGAAGCCCCTGTATTTATACATAGTATCAGCAGCATACGTGCGTTCATCCTAATCTCCCAATTCACCCAGTATATCCTCCCCTCGTGGTGTCCATACATTTGCTGTCTACAGCTCTGCCTCTCTCTGTCCTTTGCAAATAAATTCGTCTCTAAGGTTAGATTTTTAAGAGAAATTAAAAGATGGCTCTGTGTGTGTGTGTGTGTGTGTGTAGCCACAATGTCTTCCCACGCTCAGAAGCCAGAGTTTAGAGAGCGCTCAGAGAGTCTGTGAGATTTTAAGGAAAAGAACGAAGCTGTTAAAAAAAAAAAAACGGCATTAACATGAAGAGAGACACCTCTGAAAGGCTGAACGAACACTTTTTCGGGGCCGCTGAGCAGACTTGAGGAGGTGAGCACGGTGGTGTGCGGATCTCGGACCCCCTCTTCTTCCAAACGAGGCGGCTTCCCACACGGGGAGGCGGGGGATCGTGTCTGAAATTCCTGCCCACACAACGGGCCTGGCTTTGGGAACGGCGAGTGCCCGTAATTTGCAGGGCGCCTTTAGGGAGGTGTAGCAGCCTGCTCAGATATAATGAGAGACCTATTGCTTGCCCTTCTCTCTCGAAGCCAGTGCCTGAGAACACACACACACACACAGACACATGCACACCCAGCCTTGCCCCTGAGCTGTGGACGTCTGGTTTGTATTCATGCCGCATCGATTTGCAATTGTTAAATGGCTGGAGCTGTTTTCCTAAGCTGCTCACATACCTAGTGGACACCTGTTGTGTTTCGGGTTAATCAGCCAATAGATAATTGGGCGACAGGCAGCCCGACCTCCTGAACCAAGGCTGCGTCAACGGATGTCCGAGGCGAATCGAAAACACACACAGAGAAACCCACGGGTGTGTTTGCAACGGCAGAGCGCGTCCTTTTCTAGCATTTTCATTATTTTAAACGTGGCGTCGCGCGCAGACAAAAGATGCGTCTGTCTTGGCCTGAATATATGAGCGGCATTCCCCTCGGTCTGTATTCCGGGGCCCTTCCCGAGAAGCATTTGACAGTTTTGTTGTAAATTGCCTTAAACATGCTTTTCCCAGTGGCATGTTGAAATGCATCCATTAGCGATTATTATAAACAGGAGGTTTTGAGAGTTGCTTTTCTTTCTTTCTTTCTTTTTTTTTTGGTCCCCAGGCACACGGAGAGCTAACCCACCGGCAGGCCTGTGTCGTATTTTCTGACCCAGATCGCAGTGCTCCGGAGGGGAAAGCAGGGGGAAAGCAGGACCTGGGTGTGAGCTCGGGGCCCGGAGGCGGTTGGTTGACTTGTTTCTCTGACCTCGCTGGGGGGGCGCGGCTCCGCGATATGCAGGGCCTAGAGGGCCACGTGTCTCGGGGCTCAGGGATCTCACGGTGCATCAGGGGCCCCCTCATGAGCTGGCTTGGTGGTTCGCTTCTCCTAACGGGGAGCAAAGCAGAGGCGGAAGCAAAGATGGCGTGGCCCGTGCCGCAGCTGGGACACCGGCGAGTTCCCCTGCTTACGGGTTACCCACGGGTCTCATCTCCGCCTTCCCCACAGATGCCGGGACGAGGCTAGGAAGGTCGCTCCAGAGCATGTACACGAGAGAAGTCAGAATTGTCTGAGGCCTAACTCAGATGCTCACCTTCCGCACCCTGTTCTTTCCAGCATGGCTCAGAAAGGGGTCTCCTCTCGTCCGAACCTCAAGACTTTGGAAAGGACGGACGTGCCCCCGGAGACGGTGCCATAAGCATCCAGGCAGACTCATCTGCACACCCCGGTCGACAGGAACGTCTAATTAACAGGGCCGCGTGCGTGTGCAATTGCTTGGTGGTGCCGACTCTGCGACCCTGTAACCGCAGCCCACCAGGCTCCTCCGTCCATGGGATCCTCCAGGCACGAAGGCCGGAGTCGGTTGCCGTGCTCCACTCCAGGATGTCCTTCTCATGCGCCCTGAATGTACGAGGGCTGGTCCCCACCACACGCCCCCTTCATATACCACCAGCTCCCCAAATGTAAATATCAGTTGCACATTTCAGACCTAATGACCCCTTTAAAACACACGTGTAACTGTGTCCAAGAAAAAAATACAACAAGATAGAACTTAAAAATATATTCGATTACCCTTTTGTAAAATGCAGCCGCGCCATGCCTTTGACAGCTAAATAAATGGGTTTTATTAAGCTGCCCATTATGGGCTGTGATGATTTCGTATTCCTTTTGTATCGCGCCGCCGTCATCGGGGTCTGCGGGGAGCCGGGAGTCCCTTCTCTTCATTTCTCGCATTGATTCTTGCGTGAGAGGGCTACATTGAATAATTAATACACTTCCCATGATGGATGGGTCGCGTGGCCGGGATATTAGGTTATCAATCACGACCCACTTGTTCTAATGTAATCATATTGAAAACGTGTCAGGAGCTGTTTATCCAGGGATGACGAGGGGCAGGCGTCCCGGGACGCCGTCTCCAGCCGCGGCCGGGACCTGCGGGAGTTGGAGGAGCCCCCTTTGTGCTTAGAAAATCCTAGATTCCTTGGGCTTCCAGCCGCCGCCCCGTTGCTATGTTCCCGTGCCTGCGGGCGGCGGTGCTTCAGTCGTGCCTGACTCTGCAGCCTTCTGGACTGTAGCCCGCCAGGCTCCTCTGTCCCTGGGGATTCTCCAGGCAAGAACACCGGAGTGGATTACCACGCCCTCCTCCAGGGGCTCTTCCCAACCCAGGGATGAACCCCAGTCTCCTGCATGGGCAGGCGGATTCTTAACTGCTTTCTCCTGGACTGCAGGGAAGCTCCTAGAAACGTTAGAATTTTTTTTTGATTCACTTTTATGGGGTGTGGTCGTCTTTCGATGCCGTGTTGGCTTCCGCTGAGCGGGAAAGTGAGTCAGCTGTACCTGGATGTGTGCGTTAGTGTATGCGTTAGCCTCTGTTTCTGGATTTCCTTTCCATTTGGGTCACAAGTGCTGAGCGGAGTTCCCTGCGTGGTACACCGTGTTCTCCGTAGTTATCTATGTCACGTGCCCGCTCAGTCGCTTCAGGCGTGTCCGACTCTCTGTGACCCGGTGGACTGCGGCCCACCAGGCTCCTCCGTCCGTGGGATTCTCCAGGCAAGAGTACTGGAGTGGGTTGCCATTTCCTCCTCCAGGGGTCTTCCCAACCTAGGGATCAAACCCAGGTTTCCTGCACTGCTGGCGGATTCCTTCCGCTGAGCCGCCTGGGAAGCCCCTGTATTTATACATAGTATCAGCAGCATACGTGCGTTCATCCTAATCTCCCAATTCACCCAGTATATCCTCCCCTCGTGGTGTCCATACATTTGCTGTCTACAGCTCTGCCTCTCTCTGTCCTTTGCAAATAAATTCGTCTCTAAGGTTAGATTTTTAAGAGAAATTAAAAGATGGCTCTGTGTGTGTGTGTGTGTGTGTGTAGCCACAATGTCTTCCCACGCTCAGAAGCCAGAGTTTAGAGAGCGCTCAGAGAGTCTGTGAGATTTTAAGGAAAAGAACGAAGCTGTTAAAAAAAAAAAAACGGCATTAACATGAAGAGAGACACCTCTGAAAGGCTGAACGAACACTTTTTCGGGGCCGCTGAGCAGACTTGAGGAGGTGAGCACGGTGGTGTGCGGATCTCGGACCCCCTCTTCTTCCAAACGAGGCGGCTTCCCACACGGGGAGGCGGGGGATCGTGTCTGAAATTCCTGCCCACACAACGGGCCTGGCTTTGGGAACGGCGAGTGCCCGTAATTTGCAGGGCGCCTTTAGGGAGGTGTAGCAGCCTGCTCAGATATAATGAGAGACCTATTGCTTGCCCTTCTCTCTCGAAGCCAGTGCCTGAGAACACACACACACACACAGACACATGCACACCCAGCCTTGCCCCTGAGCTGTGGACGTCTGGTTTGTATTCATGCCGCATCGATTTGCAATTGTTAAATGGCTGGAGCTGTTTTCCTAAGCTGCTCACATACCTAGTGGACACCTGTTGTGTTTCGGGTTAATCAGCCAATAGATAATTGGGCGACAGGCAGCCCGACCTCCTGAACCAAGGCTGCGTCAACGGATGTCCGAGGCGAATCGAAAACACACACAGAGAAACCCACGGGTGTGTTTGCAACGGCAGAGCGCGTCCTTTTCTAGCATTTTCATTATTTTAAACGTGGCGTCGCGCGCAGACAAAAGATGCGTCTGTCTTGGCCTGAATATATGAGCGGCATTCCCCTCGGTCTGTATTCCGGGGCCCTTCCCGAGAAGCATTTGACAGTTTTGTTGTAAATTGCCTTAAACATGCTTTTCCCAGTGGCATGTTGAAATGCATCCATTAGCGATTATTATAAACAGGAGGTTTTGAGAGTTGCTTTTCTTTCTTTCTTTCTTTTTTTTTTGGTCCCCAGGCACACGGAGAGCTAACCCACCGGCAGGCCTGTGTCGTATTTTCTGACCCAGATCGCAGTGCTCCGGAGGGGAAAGCAGGGGGAAAGCAGGACCTGGGTGTGAGCTCGGGGCCCGGAGGCGGTTGGTTGACTTGTTTCTCTGACCTCTGCTGGGGGGGCGCGGCTCCGCGATATGCAGGGCCTAGAGGGCCACGTGTCTCGGGGCTCAGGGATCTCACGGTGCATCAGGGGCCCCCTCATGAGCTGGCTTGGTGGTTCGCTTCTCCTAACGGGGAGCAAAGCAGAGGCGGAAGCAAAGATGGCGTGGCCCGTGCCGCAGCTGGGACACCGGCGAGTTCCCCTGCTTACGGGTTACCCACGGGTCTCATCTCCGCCTTCCCCACAGATGCCGGGACGAGGCTAGGAAGGTCGCTCCAGAGCATGTACACGAGAGAAGTCAGAATTGTCTGAGGCCTAACTCAGATGCTCACCTTCCGCACCCTGTTCTTTCCAGCATGGCTCAGAAAGGGGTCTCCTCTCGTCCGAACCTCAAGACTTTGGAAAGGACGGACGTGCCCCCGGAGACGGTGCCATAAGCATCCAGGCAGACTCATCTGCACACCCCGGTCGACAGGAACGTCTAATTAACAGGGCCGCGTGCGTGTGCAATTGCTTGGTGGTGCCGACTCTGCGACCCTGTAACCGCAGCCCACCAGGCTCCTCCGTCCATGGGATCCTCCAGGCACGAAGGCCGGAGTCGGTTGCCGTGCTCCACTCCAGGATGTCCTTCTCATGCGCCCTGAATGTACGAGGGCTGGTCCCCACCACACGCCCCCTTCATATACCACCAGCTCCCCAAATGTAAATATCAGTTGCACATTTCAGACCTAATGACCCCTTTAAAACACACGTGTAACTGTGTCCAAGAAAAAAATACAACAAGATAGAACTTAAAAATATATTCGATTACCCTTTTGTAAAATGCAGCCGCGCCATGCCTTTGACAGCTAAATAAATGGGTTTTATTAAGCTGCCCATTATGGGCTGTGATGATTTCGTATTCCTTTTGTATCGCGCCGCCGTCATCGGGGTCTGCGGGGAGCCGGGAGTCCCTTCTCTTCATTTCTCGCATTGATTCTTGCGTGAGAGGGCTACATTGAATAATTAATACACTTCCCATGATGGATGGGTCGCGTGGCCGGGATATTAGGTTATCAATCACGACCCACTTGTTCTAATGTAATCATATTGAAAACGTGTCAGGAGCTGTTTATCCAGGGATGACGAGGGGCAGGCGTCCCGGGACGCCGTCTCCAGCCGCGGCCGGGACCTGCGGGAGTTGGAGGAGCCCCCTTTGTGCTTAGAAAATCCTAGATTCCTTGGGCTTCCAGCCGCCGCCCCGTTGCTATGTTCCCGTGCCTGCGGGCGGCGGTGCTTCAGTCGTGCCTGACTCTGCAGCCTTCTGGACTGTAGCCCGCCAGGCTCCTCTGTCCCTGGGGATTCTCCAGGCAAGAACACCGGAGTGGATTACCACGCCCTCCTCCAGGGGCTCTTCCCAACCCAGGGATGAACCCCAGTCTCCTGCATGGGCAGGCGGATTCTTAACTGCTTGACCTCCAGGGAAGCCCTCTCCATCTTATAATGGCACAAATGCACCATGAAAAAATGAAACACCACCCTCTTTTAACCCTAATCACCCCCTAGAGGCCCCACTTCCTAACACCATCCCACTGCGGGGGACAGAGCTTCCACACACAAATTTGGAGAGGTGTGAGTGCTCAACATTCAGAAAACGAAGACCATGGCATCTGGTCCCATCACTTCATGGGAAATAGATGGGGAAACAGTGTCAGACTTTATTCTTTGGGGCTCCAAAATCACTGCAGATGGTGACTGCAGCCACGAAATTAAAAGACGCTTGCTCCTTGGAAGGAAAGTTATGACCAACCTAGATAGTATATTTAAAAAGCAGAGACATTACTTTGCCAACAAAGTCTGTCTAGTCAAGGCTATGGTTTTTCCTGTGGTCATGTATGGATGTGAGAGTTGGACTGTGAAGAAAGCTGAGCGCCGAAGAATTGATGCTTTTGAACTGTGGTGTTGGAGAAGACTCTCGAGAGTCCCTTGGACTGCAAGGAGATCCAGCCAGTCCATTCTGAAGGAGATCAGTCCTGGGTGTTCTCTGGAAGGAATGATGCTGAAGCTGAAACTCCAGTACTTTGGCCACCTCATGCAAAGAGTTGACTCATTGGAAAAGACTTTGATGCTGGCAGGGATTGAGGGCAGGAGGAGAAGGAGACAACTGAGGATGAGATGGCTGGATGGCATCACGGACTCAATGGACGTGAGTCTGAGTGAACTCCTGGAGTTGGTGATGGACAGGGAGGCCTGGCGTGCTGCAATTCATGGGGTCGCAGAGTCGGACACGACTGAGGGACTGAACTGAACTGAGTGCTAAGTCAACTCTCTCATGACTGACTCTTTGTGACCCCGTGGACTGCAGCCTGCCAGGCTCCTCTGTCATGGGATTCTCCCGGCAAGAATCCTGGACCGGGTTTCCAAGCCCTTCCCCAAGGTTTCCCCAAATTGCCTGGCATTGCTGTGCACACAAGGCCACGTCGTTCGCCTGCTTCGTGGTGATTTTCAGCTTGACAGACGACAGAGCCGAGCTGACTTGGCTGGTGTTTGGCGTGTGGGCCTGGCAGGTGTCGGCACACGGGCCGCCCCCGTCGTGGAGATGCCTGAGGGTAACGTCACGTCCCTCAGTTGCACGTGCACTCTGTGGGCAGAGCTGTGGAGTCTAATCGTCCCTGCAGCAGGGTTACCAGGCCCCACAGGGACCCTGAAGATGGGTGGGCGTGGGGGGAGATGTCAGGCACCACCCCAGGGATGCCAGGCAGGAGAATAGAAGCAAGCCCCAGGCCAGGCTGCACCCTGGGCACCTGGGAGGAGATGTTCACATTTCCTGAAGCAGGCAGACAGGAGGTGCCACTCCCGGAATCAGCTCAGCTGTGCAGACCAGGGATGGACCCGTCCTGGGATTCACTTCACCCCCAAGACAGGGAGCATCCTACCCAGAAAGCAAGTCACTCACACACCCTGCCCACCGGCTGCCCAGTGCCTGAACTTGAAACAACGTGTCCTCCCTTATCTGACCTCCAGCCAACTTTCTCCCCATCACCTGACCTCCAGACATCTCTCTCCCCCATCACCTGACGTCCAGATGGCTCTCCGAATCACCTGACCTCCGGACGACTCTCCCCATCACCTGACCTCCAGACATCTCTCTCCCCCATCACCTGACCTCCAGACGACTCTCCTTATCACCTGACTTCCAGACAACTCTCTCTCTCCATCACCTGACTGACTCTCTCCCCATCATCCAACCTCTGGAAGACTCTCCCCATCTCTTGACCTCCGGACGACCCTCTCCATCACCTGACCTCTGATGACTTCCCCATCTCCTGACCTCCAGACGGTTCTCCCCATTGCCTGATCTCCAGACGGCTCTCCATCACCCAACCTCCAGACGGCTCTCTCCCATTAGCTCATCTCCAGCCAACTCTCCCCATCACCGGACCTCCGGATGACTCTCCCCATCTCTTGACCTCCAGATGACTCTCCCCATCACCTCACCTCTAGACGACTCTCCCCATCATCTGACCTCCAGCCAACTCTGTCCCCTGTCCCCTAACCTCCAGCCAATTCTGTCTCCCATCCATGGGCTCTTCCGCCTGTAAATTCTTCAGGGACACTGGCTCAGTGACTGAATGGTCACTACAGGGCATCTGAAAACTGCCTAGAGGCTTGGGGAAGTAAATTGAAAAATCGCCAATAATTTTCACCCTGTGCTTACAATTGCTATTGACCCTGGGTCAGAGGCCCTGCCTCTCTGTGTTCTGATGTTCACACTATCACACAAACAAGAGTCAGGCGCTACACACATAAGGTGTGTGTGAAATTTTCTGGGTGAACTACAGATAACCTCAGCTATGCAAATGATACCTCTCTAACATCAGAAAGCAAAGGGGAACTAAAGAGCCTCTTGATCAGGGTGAAAGGGGATCGTGAAAAAGCTGTCTGAAAACTCAGCATTCAAAAAACTAACATCATGGCATCCGGCCCCATCACTCAATGGCAAATACAAGGTGAAAACTGGAAGCAGTGACAGATTTTCTTCTCTTTGGTTCCGAAATCACTTGGGATGGTGACTGCAGCCATGAAATTAAAAGACACATACTCCTTGGAAGGAAAGCTATGACAAACCTAGACAGCATACGAAAAAGCAGAGACATCACTTTGCCGACAAAGGTCCGTCTACTCAAAGCCGTGGTTTTTCCAGTGGTCGTGTATGGATGTGAGACCTGGACATAAAGAAGGCTGAGCGCCAAACAAGTGACGCTTTTGAACTGCGGTCCTGGAGAAGACTCTTGAGAGTCCCTTGGACGGCAAGGAGATCCAACCAGTCCATCCTAAAGGAAATCAGTCCTGAATGTTCACTGGGAGGACTGATGCTGAAGCTGAAACTCTAATACTTTGGTCACCTTGTGGGAAGAACTGACTCCCTGGAAAACACCCTGATGCTGGGAAAGATTGAAGGCAGGGGGAGAAGGGGACGACAGAGGATGAGATGGCTGGATGGCATCTCCGAGTTGATGGACATGAGTCTGAGTAAGCTCCGGGAGTTGGTGATGGACAGGGAGGCCTGGAGTGCTGCCGTCCATGGGGTCGAACAGCGCTGGACACAGCTTAGCGACTGACCACATGCAACATAAACTTACATGCTTTCATATTCATGCAATTATCTATTACGAACTTATGCATCTATATAATTCCTTACGCCAGTATTCTTGCCTGGAGAAGCCCCATGGGCAGAGGAGCCCAGAGCACTCCCACCCGTGGGGTGGCAAAGTCAGGCACCACGGACCGACTAAGCACAGCAGGTAACTAGAGTGTGTCTGAAAGTGTCAGCCGCTCTTGGCCGCCCCGTGGACTACAGCCCACCAGGCTCCTCTGTCCAGATTTGAGCTCCTTTAGGACAGACTGGTTGGATCTCCTTGCTGTCCTAGGGATTCTCAAGAGTCTTCTCCAACACCACAGTTCAAAAGCATCCGTTCTTTGGTTCTCAGCCTTCTTTCTGTTCCAACTCTCACATCCATACTTGACCACTGGAAAAACCATAGCCTTGACTAGATGGACCCTCGTCGGCAAAGTGATGTCTCTGCTTTTTAACACACTGTCTAGGCTGGTCATAGCTTTTCTTCCAAGGAGCAAGCATCTTTTATTTCTATGAAAGCTCCCTGATGAGGGCTACACCTCAGGCGTCCGGTCCCCACAGGATGTCTGCTCAAACGCGCGGTGGAAAGACTGAGGGACAAATAGCAGGAAGCCAAAGCGCAGGTGCTCGCTTGCACACACGTGTGTGCGCTGGTGCCCACGGCAACACCAGGCGTGTCAGAGATTCGGGCTCCGTTGAAACTATGGACCCTCGTCGGCAAAGTGATGTTCTGCTTTTTAACACACTGTCTAGGCTGGTCATAGCTTTTCTTCCAAGGAGCAAGCATCTTTTATTTCTATGAAAGCTCCCTGATGAGGGCTACACCTCAGGCGTCCGGTCCCCACAGGATGTCTGCTCAAACGCGCGGTGGAAAGACTGAGGGACAAATAGCAGGAAGCCAAAGCGCAGGTGCTCGCTTGCACACACGTGTGTGCGCTGGTGCCCACGGCAACACCAGGCGTGTCAGAGATTCGGGCTCCGTTGAAACGCTCCTTCCGCCCGCAAGGTCACTTGTGGCAATAATCAGCTGATTAGAAGTGTAATCTATCATGCACGTAATAGCAATTTAATGCGGGAGTTTAATGCAGCTTGGTTTAATCATTAGCTCCGGCCTGTCAGCCACGTAACCCACCAGGGACCGCCGGTCTGCACGATTTAGCAGGCGACCCCTGACCCCCCGGAGCAGAAGGCATGCCTTCGAGGCAGAATCAGGACACACCGTAGGCAGACCCACTCACCAACAATTATTAGCCTTTACAGCCGGACTGTCATTTTAGCAAGAAAAGAGGGCACAAAGGGTAAAAAAGAAAGAAAGAAAGAAAACCTAGTGCGTCTTACATGATAAAGAGTTAACGTTCACTCCAGGCCCAGCTTCAGGAGGAAACACTAAATCGGAGCCTGGTCCCAGGGCGCCCCAGCAGCAAACTGTTCCTGTTGACTGACCGGAGGCGGTGGCTTTTCCGCTGATTTCCAGGCATGGGACTGAGACAAAGAGGGAAGGAAGGGGTGGGAAGGGCTTCAGGGGGCGCTCGTGGTAAAGAACCCACCTGCCAAATGCAGGAGATGAGACAGGAGACACGAGTTCAACCCCTGGGTCCCGAAGACCCCCTGGAGGAGGGCATGGCAACCCACTCCAGTGCTCTTGCTTGGAGAGTCCCATGGACAGAGGAGCCTGGCGGGCCACAGGCCTCGGGATCTCAAAGAATCGTACACGACTGAGCGAGTAACACACAGTGACGCTGGGAGGACGAACACAGCCGTCGCCATAAGAGCTGTTTCAGCTGAGATCCGTTGGCTCCGTCTTCTCCGAGCAGTGTTGGTAGAGGGGAGCTGGGACGCAGAAACCTAGGGTTGTTGGTAGAGGGGAGCTGGGACGCAGAAACCTAGGGTGCCACCGCCTTACAGACCTGAGCACAAGCCCCTTTAAGAGGCCAGTGGTGCCCAGACCCTGCTCGACAGTGGCGTCCGCTCGCAACCCCAGGACATTTGCACACGCTGCTCCTGCGTCTGGAATCCTTGCTCCTGGTAAGAGCTCTTTCTAAAGCTCGGCTCTGCAGAGGAACTGTCCCTGACCAACCCCTCCCCGCACTGCAACCCGCCAGCCCGTCTCCACCCCAGGAATTTCCGGTGCGGGAATTGAAGCCCCAGGAGCACCGACCCGTTGCCTGCGTGCCATCTTCCACGTTCTCCTCCCGACCACGTGACCTCAGAGCACGTGCTGCTGAGTTTCTCACTGTGTGTGTGGGGGTGCCAGCCTGGGGCAGGAGCTGGGGTTTGGAGGGGGGTGTGCAGGTGAGTGTGGCCGCCTTGGGGGCCCGCAAACGAGCCGACGTGGTTTCCGGGCCTGGCAAAGAATCCTAGGAACTGGTGTCTGGGTCCTCTCAGGGCTCGGGCGCCACTGAGCGGGGTTCCTTGCAAAGCAAACAATAGCCGGCAAGTTGCTTTGTCGCTGTCAGTCGCTGAGTTGTGTGGGACTCCACGAACTGCAGCCCCCCAGGCTCCTGTCTCCGTGGGCTTTTCCAGGCAAGGATACTGGCGTGGGTTGCCGTTGCCTTCTCCAGGGCGTCTTCCTGACCCAGGGATCGAAGCCAGGTCTCCCACATTGCAGGCAGATTCTTTACCATTCGAGCCTCCGTGGATCCCCTAAACGGCCTGGACGGGGAGTGTTCTCGAACTCGTCTACGTAGCCGCTTGGGATAAACGAGTGTCTCGCTGCACTTCGACCCCCGTTTATTGGGGTCCCCAGGGGCTGATGGTGGCGGCAGTGGGGGGGAGGCTGTGGCCTCCAGGGTCTCAGGGCTCACGTAGCTGGAGCTTTCCCTCGAAATAACGTGAGGATGCTGGGAAGGGCGCGGGCGGCGTGAAGATGCTGGTGCGGTCCCCGTGCATCACCTCTGATCGTCCCCGCTGCTCCCTTCTCCCGTCAGATTTTGGCTGGTCTCCTTACCTTACCCTGTTTCTAATTATTTTCAGGCTGATTTTTCACTTCTGTGTCTCCCTGTCTCTGCTGAAATTTCATCTCTTCCCCAGATGGAAGTTTCCGCGGGGCAGAAGGCGCCTCCCTTCCTCGTGTCCCCAGGCCCATTGTTCGCTTAGACAAGAATAGCACTGTGCTCTCTGATTATAAAGATGCATTAATGCCCGGTCACAATCCATTAATTATGACGAACGGCTGGCTTCCTGCGTATTAGTGGCAGGGAACTGACACTCATCACCGTTCTCGGGCTCTGTTCATCTTTTCTTTCTGCCCTGGACCACAGATTCCTGCCTTTAAGGGTACTGACTGTGAAATTTTCTTAAAAAAAGCAAAGTCTTCAACAAAGTATAAAACACAGTGGTAATGTATAACAAGACACTGGGGCTTCCCCGGTGGCGCAGCAGTAAAGAACTCACCTGGCAATGCAGGAGACACAGCAAATGTGGGTTTGATCCCTGGGTCGGGAAGATCTCCTGGAGGAGGGCATGGCAACCCACTCCAGAATTCTTGCCTGGAGAATCCCACGGACGGAGGAGCAAGGCAGGCTATATTTCATGGAGTCCCAAAGAGTTGACACGACTGAGTGACTAAACAGCAACATAAAATAAGCTTCAAAGTATAAAATATGCTATAAAGCAGAAATAAGCTACAAGGACACATTTATACAACGAAGCTACAAGGATGTGTGTATAAAAGATGTATGAAAGTGAAGTCGTTCAGTCGTGTCCGACTCTTTGCGACCCCTGTGGACTGTAGCCCACCAGGCTCCTCCATCAGTGGGATTCTCCAGGCAAGAATACTGGAGTGGGTTGCCATTTCCTTCTCCAGGGGATCTTCCCGACCCAGGGATCGAACCTAGGTCTCCCGCATTGCGGGCAGATGCTTTAACCTCTGAGCCACCAGGGAAGCCCTATAAGATGTATAATGAGCTACAAATATATACTATACAGCGGGGGCAATATAGCCAGTATTTTATAATAACTGTAAATGGAGTATAGCCTTTAAAAATAATCAGTCTTTATTCTTAACAGACACTAACTCCTTAGAAGGAAAGCTGTGACCAACCTAGACAGTGTACTAAAAAGCAGAGACATCCGTTTCCCAACAAAGGTCCATCTAGTCAAAGCTATGGTTTTTCCAGTAGTCACGTACAGATGTGAGAGTTGGACCAAAAAGAAAGTTGAGTGCCGAAGAATGGATGCTTTCGAACTGTGGTGCTGGAGAAGACTCTTGAGAGTCCCTTGGACTGCAAGGAGAGCAACCTGGTCAATCCTAAGGGAAATAAACCCTGAATATTCACTGGAAGGACTGATGCTAAAGCTGAAGCTCCAATCCTCTGGCCACCTGATGCGAAGAGGTGACTCGCTGGGAAAGACCCTGATGCTGGGGAAGACTGAAGGCGGGAGAAGGGGACGGCAGAGGATGAGACGGGTGGATGGCATCACCGACTCCATGGATAAGAGTTGGGACAACCTCCAGGAGACAGTGACGGACCCGGAAGCCTGGCTGTCCTGCTGCAGTCCTTGGGGTCACAAAAGGTGAGACACGACTTAGTGACTGACCAGCAGGAGCTCTTACCACGTGAGATGACCTCAGTATCGTCTTTGTAGACTTTTCGAATAAGGGTTGACAGAGATCCATGGTGAGAAATACACTGAACGTCATGATGCAGTGCACACAAGATTTCACGGAACTGGAGTGGAAGTATGAATGAAATCTACGCTCGCCTGAAAAAGAATCCCTGCCTTGTTCTCTGTGCCTGTTCACCGTCCCCACTTCCCTGCAGAGCAGGCACATGGCGTTCTATCTTGGGGGAAATTTGAGGAACTATAAAGAACTAAACTGATATGGATACCTTTTTCTTTTTCTTTTTTTTTTTTTGCTCCATGTCACCTGGTTTTTATTATTTTTCCTGGACCCCAGATGTGCAGATCAGGAAATAGGTCACTTGTCATGGGTTTTTGAGGTTTTGGAACAAACAAAAAGTTGATGGTTACAAAGTATTCTCTGCAGTAGAGTAATGAGGAAGCTGTTTCCTGGTCTGAGGGAGAGTTCATGTGTGTTTTTGCTCACAGAAGGGAGGCAGGTGACTGCTGGGTGCAGGCCACGGTTTATTCTTACGGCTGCTTTCCCAAATCAGCGGACGCTGGCAAAGGGAGGGCTGGGGGGTCCTCACGGTGGTGACTTTGCGCCAATAGCCAGGACCTCCTGGGTGCAACCCAGGGCAGAGAGAGGACAGTGTGCTGGTTAAAAGCCTTTATTGAATTTGTTACAGTATTGCTTCTGTCCTCTGTTTTATTTTTTCTGACAGCAAGGCTGGTGGGATCGTAGCTCCCCTACCAGGGATCAAACGTGCGCGGTCTGCTTTGGAATACAGAGTCTCAACCACTGGACCAGCAGCAGGAAGATCCCTTGAGGCTCTTGAGGGGCAATCTAAGCTGTGAAGGTCAGGCGTCCTTCAGAGTGGTCTTTCTTCAGGGGTTCTCAAGGAGAATCAGATTGTCTGCAGCAGGGCGGGGCGGGGCGGGGGGTGACTGGTGTCGGGGTCCTTTTGTTGGAGGTGAAGTTTATTAAACTTTACTAAGATCAACAAGTTCCCCGTGGGAACGTATGATTTTAGCTGCATGTTTAACCCCTTATGTACTGTGCAGGCACTCCTCATGAGCCTCTCGTCTCAGAGCCTGGCAGCCAGCAGTTTACCTTCCATCCGTGGCTTTGCCTGTTCGGGACGTTTCCTGTGAACAGAATCACAGGCTCCGTGGGCTGTGGCGTCTTGCTTCTTGGTGAGCATCGTGCACTCATGGCAGCCTGTGGTAGACCTTCCTTCCTCTTCACGGCTGCGTCATATTCCACCAGGCGCGTGTGCTGCAGGAATAAGCCAGTTCCCACTCGTGCCGGAACCGTTTCTTAGACTTCTCTCTGCCGTGTTTGTTATTATGGTCACACGTGGTGGCCTGCCTCAGAGAACCCTGCCCCTCTGCCTGACTGTGAAAGGCCCCATCAGCTCAGTTAGTCGCTCAGTCGTGTCCGACTCTCTGCGCCCCCATGGACGGCAGCACGCCAGGCCTCCCTGTCCATCACCAGCTCCTGGAACGTGCTCAAACTCACGTCCATCGAGTCAGTGATGCCACCCAGCCATCTCATCCTCTGTCGTCCGCTGCTTCTCCTGCTTTCAATCTTTCCCAGCGTCACGGTCTTTTCCAATGAGTTTCTTCCAGGCCCCATACAGGATGGCTATTTTGAGACATTAAGTTGCCAACATCTTGGCCATCTGGCTCCCTGAACAAAGTTGTATTCCCTGTCTCGATACCTGTCTCTGATTCATTGGCCTGTCGTGGGGCAAGCAGAATGAGGTTGGACTCAATAACAGATGGACCCTATGCTGTGTATCAATCCATCCATCCACCCATCTATTCATCCATCCACCCATCCATCCACCCTCTTATCCATCCATCCATCCACCTACTCATTTATCCATCCATCCATCCATCCCCCCACTTATTCACCCATCCACCCATCCATCCACCCACTTATCCATCCATCCATCCCCCTACTTATTCCCCCCTCTGCCCATCCATCCACCCTCTTATCCATTCATCCATCCACCAACTTATCCACCCATCCATCCATCCTCCTACTAACTTATCCATCCATTCATCCACCCACTTATTCACCCATCCATCCATCCACCTTCTCACTTATCTATCCATCCATACATGAACTCTGGCCTGTTTCCACCTTGTGACTATTGCAAATGATGCTGCAATGAAGGTGCATACAAGTTCACACTCTGTTTTAAAACATCCCTTTCTCTCCTTAACACATAACCATAATCATAACAAAACAAGAAATCTAAATACGTCCAAGAGAGCCTCCCTCACACTCAGGGAATGTTTGGGTAGTTCTGAGTTCCTTGAGGGGCAGAATACACACCAAGACAAAGCCTGTTTGGCATCAGAATTGTTCCGAGCTGGAGACAATGGAGAAGCAGTTTCAGAAAGACCCCTGGGCGCGTGCCCCTCTCAGAGTGAACTCGGAAGCTTCCGCAGAGCGAAGAGCGCCGAGAGCCACGTCTCCGGGGAAGTTTCACGACATTGAAGACGGTGACCAGTGGATGTGCACAAATACACCGGCTACAAAGGAACCGCAGCCCCAAGGGGAGCTTTCTTTGCTCAGGGCTGGCTTCCCTGGTGGCTCAGATGGTCAAGAACCCACCTGCCAATGCAGGAGACCCGGGTTCAATCCCTGCACCAGGAAGCTCCCTTGGAGGAAGGCAGGGCAACCCACTCAGTGTTCTCGCCTGGAGAATGCCTCAAACAGAGGAGCCTGCTGAGACTGGACTGCAGTTCCAACCTGTCTCGGAAACCTGATTTCAGAAAGAGTGGATCTGAGATTTCCCGACTCGCAGAGGGAGGAAATTTGCATGATAAAGAACCCTGCCGTTCTCTCCCTCCCCAAAGCAGGGGTCCCGGCTTAAAAATAAGCCTCTCTTTTCTTTTGCTATCAGCTCCCCCAGCCCGAGTCTCCTCCCGACGAAAACCTCTCACTTTGTACCGCGATTCAGAGAGCCCGGCTTCTTACTGCGTGGGATGCCAGAGAATCAAAACAAAACAAAAGAAAGCGCCCCTCACTGTCAGTTCCCCCCACTTGTCTACCTTCCCGAAGTTTCCCACTCTCGGAGGCCTGAAGTTCTCTTTTTCTTCTTGTTTCCACAAAACTGATGTCTGCAAAGATGCTAAATGTGCCCGTGTTCCAGCTCTTAAGACACTCATTACTTGGGAAACAGGCAGAGAGAGAGAGAGAGACAGAGACAGTGAATTCTGTTTTTTTCTTGCTAATCAATCTTCGGTCAGTCTAAGGTGCAAGCCCCCTCCCTCTCATAAATATAGAATGGGCGAAGGAGAAAGATTTCGTCTGCATTTATACTTTTAGTGAACAGCAAGTCCTTATATATTTTTTAAAAATGTTATTTTGGACTATAGCTGATTAACATTGTTGTGGTATTTTCAAGTGGACCGTAAAGGGACTTGGCCGAACATATCCACGTGTCGGAGCTTCCGTGCTGGCGGAGAGGGTAATGAATCTGCTCGAAAGGCAGGAGACGCGGGTTCGATCCCTGCGTCGGGAAGATCCCCTGAAGGGGGGTGGGCATGGCAACCCACTCCAGTATGCTTGCCTGGAGAATCCCAGGGACAGAGGAGGCTAGTGGGGTACAGCCCACGGGGTCGCAAGGAGCTGGCCGCGGCTGGTAGTTAGAGTTTTCCAGTACGCATCGGTTCTTGCTGAGCGCAGCGGGCAGGATGTGGGTCTCCAGCCCCCGTTGTTTCGTTGTGGGGGAGGCAGGACGCCCGCTTCTCTTGCCGGTTTTCTGGCTCAGCCAGCCTGCTTGGCTCTGGGGCAGGCGAACCTGCTTTCTCCAGGGATCCTTAACTGCCAGGAGGGTCCGGGATTTCTCCACGTATAATCCCCTAGTGGGACGAAGTGTCGGATCATCCCTTCTATCCGCATCCGTTTTGCTAGATCTCTGCACTCCGATTAACATCCTGAGCTCCCCGCCCCCGGCCGGCAAGGATGCCAAGGCCGTGCCGAGCTAACTGCAAAGAAGGAGGGGGAAAAAGCAAGTGCAGAGAAGGAATTCTAATTGAAACCAGTTGCGTCGAGGCCAATTTGCGGGCCGGGAAGAGGTCCTCGGGTGGCGCTGGGGCGGGGGCGGGGCGGGGGCCCGGGCTGCAGCCGGCAGCTGGGCCTGTCCGTCCGCTGGACGCAGACCAGACCTCGCCCCGGGGCCGGGCTCGCTCGGGAGGGCGCGGCCGCGACTTCTGCGGCCTCGAGAGACACCCAGCTTGGGTGCTTATGGAAGGAAGGGCAGGCAGAGGCTGGACTCGGTGGCCCAGGAGAAGCCTTCTTAACGATAATCCCTGAAAACCGGGCTTGGTGGTGTTTTTTTTTTTTTTTTCTTCCCCCTCCAGAACCATACATCATTGTCAAGCGAGGAGATTAAACTTATTGTTTCTTTCTTGAACCGGCAACTCAAGGTGAGTGGAAATGTCTTCAAATGCAAAGCAGCCCAGGAGACGGAGTGCTCGCTGGACGCAGACCAGACCTCGCCCCGGGGCCGGGCTCGCTCGGGAGGGCGCGGCCGCGACTTCTGCGGCCTCGAGAGACGCCCAGCTTGGGTGCTTATGGAAGGAAGGGCAGGCAGAGGCTGGACTCGGTGGCCCAGGAGAAGCCTTCTTAACGATAATCCCTGAAAACCGGGCTTGGTGGTGTTTGTTTTTTTTTTTCTTCCCCCTCCAGACCATACATCATTGTCAAGCGAGGAGATTAAACTTATTGTTTCTTTCTTGAACCGGCAACTCAAGGTGAGTGGAAATGTCTTCAAATGCAAAGCAGCCCAGGAGACGGAGTGCGGCGGCGATGGAGACCGACAACTCGGGTTTTGTTCCTGGGCGTTTTTCAAGGGGATTCGGGGGAGGCGGCGAAACGGAGCCGCTCCAATGATACCCGGCTCAGACGCGTCTGTCGACGTGGGGTGTTTTATTTCAAGGCTGGGCAGGAACGTTAGTTTTGCTCCATCACTCAGACCATTAGCTGTGCGGGGGCGCGGGGTGGGGGGTGGATGGAATGGGGCTGCAGAATAAACGCTGTCATTTATTTAGAATGAAATAGAATAAGGAGGGGCCTGCCCTCCGTCCTGACAGGCTCCGGGAGGAGAGCCTAGGACTGCAGGGACAGGAAGAGAACCATCTGGTGGAAGAGTGTTCAGGAAATTCGGCCTCTTGTCTGGCCGCGTTTTCAATATGCAGATGGGGGCCAGGCACCTGGCGTTCCCACGTGGACCGACGTGTGCGGCGTGCATGCGGCCTAACCTGCTCCCTCGTCCGCCTCTTGCCGGCGATTTGTTCTGGTCAAGCTGCGTTTCAATCATTGTGTATCTGTGTACGAGTGTATACATACACTTGTGTGTGTGTGTGTGTGTGTGTGTGTGTGTGTGTGTTAGTCGCTCAGTCCTGTCTGACTCTTCGCAACCCCCTAGACTGTAGCCCCCCAGGCTCCTCTGTCCATGGGATTCTCCAGGCAGCAATACTGGAGTGGGCTGCCATTGCCTTCTTCAGGGGAATCTCCCTGACCCAGGGGTCAAAACCGGGTCTCCTGTATTGCAGCCAGACTCTTTAGATATATGTAAATATTATATATAGACATTATATATAAGTATTATGCATAGACACCTATATAGATAAATATAAATATTGTAGACATTATATGTAAGCATTATACATAGACATCATATACACACATATTTAAATATTGTATATAGATAGTGGACGTAGTGAAGAAGGAAATGGCAACCCACCCCAGTCTTCTTGCCTGGAGAATCCTGTGGACAGAGGAGCCTGGCGGGCCCACAGTCCTTGGGGTTGCACAGAGTCAGACACAACTGAAGTGACTCGGCAGGCATTGGATGTCAACGTACATAAGTATCTATATAGGTGTTGTATATAAATGTTGCATTTAGACACTGTAGATGTTTTTTATCAAAATTCTACAAAGACTATATATAGATATAGACATGGTTATAGAAACATACATAAACACTGTTGTAGACATCATATATATTGTATACAGGCTATATAGTGCAAGGGTTTTATACATATATGTGTATATATATAATATATATATACAATACCTGCACTACCTAGCCTTAAATTTTATATATATATATATATATAAAATATATATATATAGGGCTAGTGTTACTGCTAAGTCACTCAGTCGTGTCCAGCTCTCTGAAACCCCGTGGACTGCAGCCCACCAGGCTCCGCCATCCCTGGGATTCTCCAGGCAAGAAGACTGGAGTGGGTTGCCATTCTGTTCTCCTGGGGATCTTCCTGACCCAGGGACTGAACTCAGGTTTCCTGTATTGCAGTCAGACTCTACAATCGGAGCTACCAAGGACACCTTACTATATATTATAGACGTGTCTAAATATTATATATAGACATTGCATGCAGATATTATACATAGGTATGACATATAGATGTATATAGATAAAAACTGTATATAGACATAGTATTTGGACATTTTACATAAAATTGTATACAGACTATATATAGACGTTGTATACTGCTAAGTCACTTCAGTCGCGTCCGACTCTGTGCGACCCCACAGACAGCAGCCCACCAGGCTCCCCCATCCCTGGGATTCTCCAGGCAAGAACACTGGAGCGGGTGCCATTTCCTTCTCCAATGCACGAAAGTGAAAAGTGAAAGTTAAGTCGCCCAGTCGTGTCCGACTCTTAGTGACCCCATGGACTGCAGCCTACCAGGCTCCTCCATCCTTGGGATTTTCCAGGCAAGAGTGCTGGAGTGGGGAGCCATCGCCTTCTCCATAGACATTGTGTAGAAACATATATAAACACTGTTGGAGACATTATATACATTACATATAAACAGTTTATAGTAGAGGCATACACAGAGACATACTTATATACAGACGAGTGTGGGCACTACGTATAGACATTGCTTGCAGACATGTATATACAGAGATTATATGTAGGTGGGTTGGGAAGATCCCCTGGGGGAGGTCATGGCAACCCGCTCCAGTATTCTTGCGTGGAGAGTCTCATGGACAAAGGAGCCTGGCGGGCTACAGTCGGTGGGGTCACAGTCAGACACAGCTGAGCAGTAAACACTCATTATACGCAGATACCATATACACTTAGATAAACGTTGCATATAGACTTGTAGCTATGGATTTTATAGAAAAATTACATACGGGCTATATATAGACATTGTATACAGATATGTCTAAACGTTGTATGCACACATTATATGTAGATGCCATACATAATTATTATATATATGTACATTGTATATACATGTTGTATATCGATTTTACTTGTAAACACTACGTAGATGTTACATATAGACACATATGTAAGCGTTGCATACACGCAGATGCTATGTATGGCATAGCATGTGGATGTCACACACAGGCATTTTACACACATGTCTTGTATGTGTACACATGCGTGTGTGTGTGTGTTAGCAGTTCATTCGTGTCTGACTCTTTGCAGCACCGTGGACTGCAGCCTTGCAGGCTCCTCTGTCCCTGGGGTCCTCCGGGCAAGAACAGTGGAGTGGGTTGCCGTCTCCTCCTCCAGGGGATCTTCCCGACCCAGGGCTCCGGCCAGTGTCTCCTGGACGAGCAGACAGATTCTTTACTACTTAGCCACCAGGGAAGCTCCCCACAGTCCCCAGTGCTCCCTGACACGTCACTGACATCCAACCGGCCTCATACCCTTAAACCACCTGCCTAATTCCTTTCGGCATTTGAGTTAGAAACCCTTCATTCAGAGAAACACACCTTTTCAACACCCAGGGTCCAGGCACTCAACAGATACTGGCTCAACACTTGCTAAAGCGTCTTAGAAGGAAGTGCCATCTTGTTGTGTTGGGGTGCGTCCACGGGCTGCCCTGAATGCACGTCAGCCTCCAGTCCGATGCTTTTCGGGCGTTCATCCAGCCTGTGCCTGAGCCAGGGAGCTAGGGCAGCAGCCCGGACCGGTGTGGACGGCCACGCAGAACAGAGGTGCTGAGCGACCCACGAGGCCCGGGGCCCCGGGCGCTTGTCAATTGCCTTTCAGAAATTTCTTTAAATGGAAAATGCAATTTGGGAGATGTTTGGAGAAAAAAAAAAGAGGCAGGCAAGTCTAAGGACATCAGCAGATGGAGCTGGGGGCAGGGAGGTGGATGTGGTGGCCGCGATGAGACCCAGAACTCCCTGGAGAGCATCCCCACACCACCAGCCCCCGTGCGTTCGGTGCCTGACAGATGGATGCGGCGTTGTTGTGGGGCTGTTGCTGACAGCCCAGCCCCGAGACCGCGTGTAATGAGGCGGGCCGGGGGGACAGAGGGTGGCTAACCTGCACAGTGTCGGGGGAGGGGAGCTCACCTGCAGGAAGAAGCCTGCCGAGGCCTGGGGTCAGCACCGACCTGCAGAGATCAGAGCCGGGCAGGCACCCTGCTGGCGCGTCCTCATCACCGCAGGAAGGAACCCAGTGTGTGCGGTCCAGAGAGGCCTTTGGGGGCTTCGGGATGGAGGACGGCAACTGGGCGTTTCACACCGTTAGTGTGGCAGGGACGCTGTCGGGGAAGCCCCAGACAGGCGGGCATTGTGGGGCGGGGGGCGGTCTGTCTGTCCGGATGGCAGTCGGGCAGGAGATGGTGGGAGGAGAGGGAGACGGGACCGCTGACACGTGGTGGCTCACATGCACACACCCACACACACACGTTCTCACAGGCAAATACAGGTCCAAGCACACAGACAGGAACACACACACCCAGAGTCACACACACACACATGTTCTCACACATAGGCAGATACAGGTCCAAGCACTCAGACAGGAACACACACACCCAGAGTCACACACACACACACACACGTTCTCACACATAGGCAGATACAGGTCCAAGCACTCAGGAACACACACACCCAGAGTCCACACACACACACACACGCGCACACACACACACACGTTCTCACACACAGCCAAATACAGGTCCAAGCATGCATTCAGACAAGAACACATACACCCAGAGTTACACACACGTTCACACACAACATTCTTAACACACAGGCAAATATAGGTCCAAGCACGCATTCAGACAGACACACATCCCTGCTCACACACATGCGCAAACAGGTCCAAGCACATATTCAGCTAAGCCCACACATGGGCAGACACCCCCCCACAGTGACACACACACACACCCATAGTCACACTGAAGTGCACTTCGATTCTCACATACATGCAGTTACGTGCGCCTGCTTGTGTGCTGACTCGCTTCAGGCGTGTCCGACTCTCTGTGACCCTGTGGACTGCAGCCCGCCAGGCTCCCCTGTCCGTGGGACCCTCACGGCAAGAACACTGGAGTGGGCTGCCACGGCCTCCTCCAGGGCATCTTCCTGATCCAGGGATCGAACCTGAGTATCCCTCGGCTCCTGCATTGCAGGCTGAGTCTTTGCCCATGGAGCTGCCTGGGAAGTCCAAATATGTGTACATGTGCAAATACTCATAGCCACACACAGTCACAGTGCACAGCACAAGCTGTGTGCTGGCACACAGGCTCACGTGTTACACATGCATAGACGTGTCTGCAAGTTTGCTCATTGCTACGTCTAACAAACATGCATACACTTACCTTTAGGTGTACAACTGTGCACACACATGGACCCGTGTACACACACCAGCTCACCCTGGGGGAGAATGGATATGTGTATATCTGTGGCTGAGTCCCTTTGATGTTCATCTGACACCTTCACAACATTGTTAATTGGCTATACCCCAGTGCAAATGAGGACTTCCCTCGTGAGTGACTCAAACAGGAAAGAATCTGTCTGCAATGCAAGAGACCCTGCGTTGCAGGTTTGATTCCTGGGCCAGGAAGATGCCCTGAGGAAGAGAATGGCAGCCCACTCCAGAATTCTTGCCTGGAGAATCCCATGGACAGAGGAGCCTGGCGGGCTGCAGTCCACGGGGTCACAAAGAGTCGGACACAGCTCAGCAAATAACGCTTTCAACACTTTCAATACAAAATAGAAACTTAAAAAATAAAAGACCCTCCAGTGATTATTCTGGTGATGACCGAAGTAATCTTTCTCCCTTGAGAAGATCTTCACAGTCATGTCGTCTGTTGCATAAACTCTGGAACTGCCAGACTGAAACAGCCCAATAGCAAAAACCTTAAAAAAAATATGGGCAAAAACGTTGAAGACGGAGTAGCGTTGAGCCCAGCCTCCCCGGGGTCTCCACATAAGGCTGTGACGACTTTGCTGAGTAGAGTCTATATTTTTTCAAACAAGCCCCCTGCATGTGACCCCTCAATGCCATTTTAGTGATCTGTCTAATCTACCTATTTATTTACCGGGAGTGGTGATGAGCGGAAGGTACCGGCCACGGAGGACTTGCAGTTAAAATCCAGGCTGTTCTGTGTCACACGCGGCCACCCCCTGCTTGTAGCCCTCCCCTCGAATTTTTTTTTTCTTTTCCCATCATCACACAAATCCTCGGATAGAAAGTTTGTGTTTTTTTCCCCTTTTTCTTCGAGGCAGAGCTTGTAATAATAATAAACCATCTGGCTTACTCAGACATGAAAGATTAAAATGATATACAGTAAGAAGCCTGCCCATTCAGTTGCTAATGTCTTAAACCGCAACTCCAGCGGCGAGCCAGTCTTTGGAGGCAAAAGGTAATTAAAAGACCTCCTTGCAGAGATGGGCCACTGGGAGCCGAGGCCGGGGAGTCCCAGAAAGCTGAACTGATTTTCTGAGACGGCAGGGCAGCTGATCTGTGTCCACGGTCAGGCGGGGGACGGGTGAGGCCAGCATGCTGTCCGTGCTCTGGGTCTCTATCTGCAAGTGAGGGCGAGCTGCACACAGACTGAGCTGCCTCCGTTGGGCCCACCTCTTTGCGACCCCGTGGACTGCAGCCCACTGGACTCCTGTGTCCATGGGATTCTGCAGATAAGAATACTGGAGTGGGTAGCCAGTCCCTTCTCCAGGGGATCTTCCCCACCCAGGGATCAATCTCAGGTATCCTGCATCGCAGGCACATTCTTTACCATCTGAACCATCAGGGAAATCCCAAAAAGTGATAGTCACTAGATTGTGTCAGAGCTGACTCATTGGAAAAGACTCTGATGCTGGGAGGGAGTGGGGGCAGGAGGAAAAGGGGACGACCGAGGATGAGATGGCTGGATGGCATCACTGACTCGATGGACGTGAGTCTGAGTGAACTCCGGGAGTTGGTGATGGACAGGGAGGCCTGGCATGCTGCGATTCATGGGGTCCCAGAGTTGGACACGACTGAGTGACTGAACTGAACTGGACTAAACTGCTACCCCATGGACTGGAGCCCACCAGACTCCTCTGTCCGTGGGATTCTCCAGGCAGCAATCCTGGAGTGGGTTGCCCTGCCCTCCTCCAGGGGATCTTCCCCACCCAGGGATCGATCTCGGGTCTCCTGCATTGCAGGCAGATTCTTTACCATCTGGCCCACAACTTGGGTGCCGTATATGTGTACGATCTCAGCTAAGTCAACTCAGAAGCGTTTCTCCTCTCTCCCCACGACGGTGCTGGCTCCCCGTCCACTTCCTACGGAGTCATTATCCTGCTCTCCATTGTCTGCAACCATCAGGGTCCAGCGTCCTCTCAGGGAAGACTGGGTCACTCCCAGGACCGGCTTCTCAGATACCGGAGATGCCGGGATAGTGGACTTTTCTGGGTTTGTAACAGAACAGAGGGGCTTCCCAGCTGGCACTCGTAAGGAGCCCGCCTGCCAATGCAGGAGACATAACATACGGGGGTTCCATCCCTGGCTGGGGAAGGTCCCCTGGAGGAGGGCATGGCAACCCACTCCAGTACTCTTGCCTGGAGAATCCCAGGGACGGAGGAGCCTGATGGGCTACGGTCCACAGGGCCGCAAAGAGTCAGACAGGACCGATGCCACGTTGCACGCAGGCGCACAGCGGGATGCAGTTCAGCACTCGGAGGAGGGTGGGCTTGACCCTCTTTGGAGCTCTCAAAGCATTTGAGGCTTCGGGTCAGAACGTTGACACCCGACTCTGTTCATTGTCCCGGCGGTTTTCAAACCTGTACACTCCCTCCCCCGCCTCTCTCGTTCAGAAACCACTAAATGCACTCAGTCCTTAACCCACTCCAGGCTTTAAATGCCCTCAGTCCTTTCCTTCACATCATTAATCTCTGAAGACTTCAGGTTCTGTGGAAACAGGGGTGGAGAAAAGACGGGCTGGGTTTGCACGTGTCCAAAAGCGCTGTCTCTACTGACCTCCTGAGGGAGCTTCCCTGTGTCTGTCCGGAGGGTCTCCACGAGACCCCAGAAACCCGACCCGTCCCCAGCTGTGCTCCTAAGGGCAGCGTGCGTTTTGCACCCAGAGCTCCTGAAGGGACTTCCCGACGCTTAAGACCGCTTGCATCTCTTTGGTTGTTTTTCGCTCTCCGATTGTTTGTGGAAATGCCAGGATGGTTTAACTTGGGGATCCGGTTCCTGGGGCTCCGTTGTGTTTTGAGCAAGTTTTGCCATGATCTCTGCCAACCTTGGTGAGAAGCGACGAGTCTGGCTATCTTCCAGATCAGAAAACAAAACAACTTCATCTTTTCTGTCTCTGGGACCTGCGAGGCAGATTGAGTAAATGCGGCCAGTTTGGGGGTCTGAGCTAGGACTCTCCGAGCTAGGACTCTCTCAAGGCGGCCGTTTTTTGGAAGCACAAGTTCTGGGGTTCTTTTTGTTGGGGGTGGCTCGTGGTTCGAGGACAGCGCCTCCGTAACTGCAGTGATGCTTCTTCTGAGCCGAGCGACGGAGGCGAGGTGCTAGCCTGTTGACGGATGAATGGAAAAGAAAATGTATTTATATAACGTTCCCTCGTGTGTCTAAACACACAGGGGAATATTATTCAGCCTTCAAAAAAAGAGAGAGAGAGAAGGCAATCTTGCCATTTGTGACAACACGGATGGACCTGGAGGGCATTATGCTAAGTGAGATGAACTCAGACAGAGAGAGACAAATTCTGCATGATTTCTCTGCTACGCGGAATCTGAAAGAGTCAGGCTCAGGGAGGCAGAAGGGATGGTTGCCCAGGGCTGAGGGAGGTGGAGCGGGGGAGGCGGAGATCTAGACAAGGGTCCCCAGCCTCCGGTGCTTGAGACCTGATGATCTGAGATGAGCCGATGTGATCACGGTAGAAATCCACTGCACAGTGAATGTGGTGTGTGTGGATCATCCCGGAACGCTCCCCACACCCACCCCGGCCCGAGGGAGAAATGGTCTTCCTCGAAACTGGTCCCTGGTGCCCAAGCGGTGGACGACCGCTGTCTAGGGCACAGCCTTCCAGCTCTAAGAGGAGCAAGTTCTACAGACGGGGTGCACAGCATGGGGATGACGCTGAGCTGCACGTTTGGAGCTGGATAACGGGAGTTCCTGGGGCTTCCCTGGTGGCTCGGGTGGGAAAGAATCCACCAGCCAATGCGGGAGAACCGCGTTCAGTCCCTGGGTCAGGAAGATTCCCTGGAGGAGGGCATGGAAACCCACTCCAGTATCCTTGCCTGGAGAACCCTGTGGACAGAGGAGCCTGGAGGGCTACAGTCCGTGGGGTCTTGAGTCAGACACGACCTAACTGTCTAAACAGCAACAGCAGCATGGATCTTTGCCAGACAGAAAGCGTCCGAGCTGGCTGAGACCCAAAGTCCTGTCCTTCCATCTCAGCCCCCCTCGTCAGATCACCCATATTTACAGTTTTGGGCGTTTCGGGGCCTGGGTCATGATGACAGGACTCTGCCAGTATCACAAAAGCCGCTGGAGACAGTTTGGGAAATGGACAGATGTGGCTGACTGCCGATAAAGCTTTATTTACAAAAACAGGCAAGGGGCTGGACTGGCTGCAGGAAAGTCCTGGTCTAAATCTTTGCCTATCAGAGTGGGGTCCTGGGGACTTCAGCCTCCCCAGCGCCTGGGAACAGCCTCGTGGGTTTCACATACCACCCCCTGCTCCCAGCCGGCTGGAGGAAGCTCAGCCGTCAGATGTGGCTACACTGTGATGTAGAGGTTGGCTCCTGAAAGGGGTTTGGAGATGGTGCCAGACGTTGGAACAGACACTGATGGTGGGCGAGATTGAAGGCAGGAGGAGAAGGGGATGAGATGGTTGGGTGGCGTCACCGACTCGATGGACACGAGTTTGAGTAAACTCCGGGAGTTGGTGATGCACAGGGAGGCCTGGCGTGCTGCGGTCCGTGGGGTCGCAGGGTCGGACTCGACTGGGCGACTGAACAGCAAAAATAAATACCCACACCTGCAGCATTTATTCCTGTTTTTCTGAGGCTCCGTCCTCACTGATGACAATTTTAGGGGCACTGGGTGGTTTCGTAAAGAGTTTAGAGCGTCTGACCACTCGGACAGGTGGATTCTGGGCTTGGAGTCCAGCTGTGTGGACGTCAGCTTCTTCCTCCGGCGTCCTGGGTTGCAGTGAGAGAGCATCTTTGCTGTGGTAGCTCCTGTGTGTCAGAGGCTCAGTCGTGTCTGACCCCCCGGACGGTAGCCCACCAGGCTCCTCTCCACGGGATTCTCCACGAAAAAAACTGAAGGGGGTTGCCATTTCCTCCTCCAGGGGATCTTCCCGACCCAGGGATCCAACCCGCGTCTCCCGCGTTGGTAGCTGGATTCTTTACCATCTGAGGCACCCGAGCATAGTCGCCGCTGCTAGGCAGTTCTTGGCCATCACGCTGCAGCCTGGTTAAGCGTGCAGCCTCCAGATGTGAAGGTCAGGCCGAGAAGGTCGCAGAGCGCAGGCGTCAAGGGTGCCCGAGCCCCGGGCGTCCGAGGGGGGAGCCTGGCGGGGCAGGGATAAATAGGTCATGATCTCCCCCTCTGGGAGAGATCGAGCCAGGAAAGCAGGAACGAGTGCTTGACTGAGAGACACAGAATCTCGTTATCGTAACAGCTGTAAATCCCAATTATTGCTCAGACAGTAAAATCCACTCTAAAATATGCATACTTAAAAAAAATGTATGAACGCCCCCAAACCCAGATCTCTCAGCGCCTCTCTCTAATCGCTGCCATTTCCCTTTTCTGCAGTGGCTGTGATTTCAGGAAATTTCCACCTCCCCTTTTCTGCAGGTATGTGAGTCCGAGACAGATGACTGGGAAGCGAGGCTTCTGTGGGCAGCAGGGCTTGCTGTCAGGGGGCGCAGGTCCGCTGATCAAGGCTGTCTGCACAGAGCCGCGAAGCGGCATCTGCAAACTCAAGCATGCACAGACGCCCTGCCTGGCTCTCGGAGTCCGATCCCGGTGTCCCTTTGATCCCCACATCCTAAAGACTAAGCGCCAGAAAGCTGCGTCCTTGCGCCAAACTTGGGTGCATTTCATTTTTCAGCGAGCGCTCAGCCAACTTTCTGATTTTTTTTCTCCCCACCCTCCATGTCATTCCGTGTCTTGGCAGCCAGCAAAATGTAAATGAGATTTTTTTTTTAATAAGGCAGGCCCTCGGAGATGACCCCTCACAGATCTAAGCAGCAGCATTGCGGGCGTGGCTGGGGAGGAACGCTCCGAGAACCAGGGCCCTTGTGATTCATCACCAGCCGCCGCCGTTTGGCTGGGGGGAGGCAGACAAGGCTCTTAATGAGCGGAGATCAGTCTGCGCGGGGAGGCCTCTGATATGTGACACCAGGCACCCACAAACCCGGCCCCACCCCGCCCGCTCCCCCGAAAATAGACAAATAAACCCGGTGGGCACCAGCTCAACGGCATATACACATCTAAGCTAGGCGCGGGCTAAACAGAGGCACAGGGAGGTTTTCCTCCTTCAGTGTTGCTGTTCCTGGTGATCAAAGTTCTGTGTCCGGCGCTAATTGAGAAAAGCCGAGGTGGACTCCCTCCCCGGCCTTCTGGCACGGAACGTGGCCTCGGAGGAGGATGGCCCCTGAAATCTCCCCAAGATTTAAATAATTAATATGACACCTTGAGCTCCGAATGGGCAAAAGTAAACAGAAAACAGGGAAGCCAGCGTCGGAGGTGTCAACAATACCCAGGCCAGTTTGATGCCATTTGTTCTGGGGCTCGGGGGTTGGGGGATGAAGGCTCGGCTCTTTGTCATGCTAAGGGATCCCTTTGTGGGCACCGGGTCCCTGCCCGGACCCCCTCCAAAGGAGGCTTGGAGGAGAGGGAGTGTGCGTCCCCACGCTGGAGGATGGCCCTTTAATGGTGTTTAATCCTCTTAATCCAGGCGATCGCAGGCTGCAAAGATGGTCCCAGAAGCCCCACAGAGCCAGCGCCTGGCGGGGGCACAGCGGGCTGGGAGGGGGCCCCAGGTTTGCCACATGGCGTGCTCAATTCCTCTGCCGTGTGCCCGGAGCCATCTGACCGCAGGCGAGTAGGATGCAGTTGAAGTCAGCTGCAAATCCCATGTACTGCGCAATGTCTGGGGAGCAGCGCCAGCAGATGGATGGGTGACAGATGGATGGATGGGGGATGGATGGATAGGTGATGGATGATGGATGGATGGATGAGTAGATGGGTGGATGGATGGGTGACGGATGGATGGGGGATGGATGATGGGTGGATGGAGGGATGGATGGGTAGATGCGTGGATGGATGATGGATGGGAGATGGATGATGGATGGATGGATGGGGGATGGATGGATGCCTGGGTGGATGATGAATGGGTAGATGGATGAATGGATTAATGATGGGTGATGGATGGATGGATGGGTGGATGGATGATGGATGGATGGATGGGGGATGGATGGATAGGTGATGGATGATGGATGGATGGATGAGTAGATGGGTGGATGGATGGGTGACGGATGGATGGGGGATGGATGATGGGTGGATGGAGGGATGGATGGGTAGATGCGTGGATGGATGATGGATGGGAGATGGATGATGGA
>SJYC01036190.1:0-12915 GCA_006408675.1 Madoqua kirkii
AAGCTGGAATCAAGATTGCCAGGAGAAATATCAGTAACCTCAGATATGCAGATGACACCACTTTTGTGGCAGAAAGTGAAGAACTAAAGAGCCTCTTGATGAAAGTGAAAGAGGAGAGTGAAACAGTTGGCCTAAAGCTCAACATTCAGAAAAGTAAGATCTTGGCATCCGGTCCCAGGACTGAGGCAAACAGACGGAGAAACAGTGGACGACACAGCGATGCCTGGCGTGGCACAGTCCTCAGGGGCGAGAAGAGTCAGACGGACTGAAGCGACTAGCACTTTCGCTTTCAGCCCCAAAGAGTAACGAGATGAATTCCAGGCGCGCCTGAAGAGGCCCGCGCGGCTTTACTGTTTTAAGCTTCTTCACGGCGGAAGCCATTGGTTCCACTTGGTGGCAAGCTGCTTCACCACCAACGCTGAAATCATCTTGTGGATTAACATGTGGTTGCTGCTCTTAATCCCCTTGCCATGGTTTAGAGGACTGAACTGCCTGTCTGCACTTCCGCCCTGTGCGGGTCAATGCTTCCTGCACACTTCCGGGTCAGCCCATGCGCACTTCCAACCTCTTCGGGTCAGCCCTTCATGCGCACTTCCGCCTTGTGCTGGCCTGCCGTTCATGAGTCCCGCGCATCGGAAGCACATGGTAGCCCTGGAGTAAAGGCCACACCTGTACTGCCCACGAGACCAGAGCGTTTGTCTCTTGCTGCCGGAGCCGGGGCAGATGAGTAAGTTAATGACGCTGCTCTGACTTGTGTCCAGTTTTATTTTTCGCGTACACAGAGGTCTCTCTGGGTGGATCAGCTGATTGGTCCCCGGACACATTTCAACCACCCGTACATATTTCCTCGGGCAAAGAAAATAGATGGATCTGAAGAAGAAATACTTACCCTGCTTATAGTGACAGATAACGGAAGGCGGATTTTCTCCGGTTTAAAACTCCCATGACAAAACACATTTAAACTTTTATATGATTTAAAAATAGATTGTCCTATGCATTGTCACAAATGAGGACATGCAGAATTTCCGGATGATGATAAATTTTGGGAGAAAGCTCAGCTTTCCAAAAAAAAAAAAGAGAGTCTAATAATCTAATCATAATCTAAACATACAGACACAATTTTTCTTACATGTCCATCCATCCATCATCCATCCATCCATCCATCATCCATCCATCCATCATCCATCCATCCATCATCCATCTATCCATCATCCATCATCATTCATCCATCATCCATCCATCCATCATCATCCATCCATCCATCATCCATCTATCCATCATCCATCATCATTCATCCATCATCCATCCATCCATCATCATCCATCATCCATCCATCCATCCATCATCCGTCCATCTATCATCCATCGTCATCCATCCATCATCATCCATCATCCATCCATCAGTCAATCCATCAATCCACTTATCTATCCATCCATCCACCCATCCATCCATGTAGGCACCAGAGACACTAAAACACCACCACAGGTATACTAGAAGGTGGTGAAGACTTGTACAGGGGACATAGAGATGACCGCAAAGTTAAGAGACTCTGCATTGGATCATCGACGCCTCAAGACCGAACTATTAAGGACCCAGAGAATCCAAACTCTGAGTCTTTGTGTTTCTCATTCTTCAGTCTTTATTTTTAAAAAATTTGTATGGCAATATTGTTGATAGATGGGCTTCCCCGGTGGTTCTGATGGCAAAGAATCCACCTGTGATGCAAGAGAGCCAAGTTCCATCCCTCGGTCGGAAAGATACCCTGGAGGAGGGCATGGCAACCCACTCCAGTGTTCTGGCCTGGAGAATCCCATGGACAGAGGAGCCTGGTGGGCCACAGTCCACGGGTCGCCAAGAGTCGGACACACCTGAGTGACTAACACACAGTTGATAGATGAGGAAATGGGGGCTCAGGGATGGCACAAGTCCGAAAGCCTTCCCTGTGGTTTGTTGAACCCTGAAGCTTGACCACTGTGTCATTTCACTTCCCTAGATAACAAGGAAGTAAGAGCGTTTGGGGGGCTTCCCAGGTGGTGCAGGCATAGCGAATCCTCCTGCCAGGGCAGGTACATAAGACATGTGGGTTGGGAAGGTCCCCTGGAGAAAGAAACAGCAACCCCCTCCAGTATTCTTGCTAGGGAAATCCCACGGACAAAGGAGGTAGCCCATGGGGTAACAGAGTCAGACATTACTGAGCACACCATTTCGATTCCAATAGCATTTCTGGAGTTATTTTTCTGCCCTAAGAATGTAGAACTGAGGTCCCATTCTTGACCCCTTGTGGTGGTGAATTTTATGTGTTGCCTTGTCTGAGCCACAGTACCCAGAAGTTAGGTCAACCTTCATCCTAGATGCTGCTGTGAGGCTATTCCTTAGATGGGACAAGCATTGAAATCAGTTGACTTCGAATGAAGCAGATTACTCTCCATGCCATGGGTGGGCCTCACCTAACCAGCTGAAGGTAATATGAGAAACAAAAACGCCCAGCCTCCCAATTGGAAGAGAGATTTTCGCCTCCATGTGGCCCTTTAACTTGAGCGGCAGCATCAGCTCCTCCTGCGTCTCCAGGCTACTGGTTGACCTCATGGTGTTGGAGAAAACTCTTGAGAGTCCCTTGGACAGCAAGAGAATCAACTAATCAATCCTAAAGGAAATCAGTCCTGAATATTCATTGGAAGGACTGATGCTGAAGCTGAAGCACCAATTCTTTGGGCACTTGATGTGAAGGACTGACTGATTGGAAAAGACTCTGATGCTGGGAAAGCTTGAGGGCAGGAGGAGAAGGGGACGACAGGATGAGATGGTTGGATGGCATCACCGACTCAATGGACATGGGTTTGGGTGGACTCTGGGAGCTGGTGATGGAGGGAGGCCTGGAGTGCCGCAGTCCATGGGGTCGAAAAGAGTGGGACACGACTGAGTGACTGAACAACAACAATCTTAAATCTCTCTTTCCATGTACGCACACACATGCATCCTATCGCTTCTGTTTTTCTGAAGAACCGTCATGGATACAACCCCCTGCTACCCCCATCAGTGAAGCTGCCTTCTACTTGGGAAATTTCCAAAAAGCATCCATCTAATATCAAGAGTGCAAACACCCCACCTGAACTGTCAAGAGCCTGATCTCAAGCTTGAATCCCCTACATGCTCTGCTGGCATCCAGAGCTAGAGTCCAGAAATCCTGCTCTGAAGTTACGGGGTGCCCTGGTCTGAGCGAAACAGTCTCTGCTCACACAGCCCGACTTCAAAGAGACTGCACTCTGGGGACTCCATTGCTGCAGATGCAGAGGGCTGCATGCACGCCGGGAGCTGTGTCAGGACCGCCCTGAGTCCGTGAAAGGAGCCCAAGATGCTGTTGGTGACGATCACACACACCCAGTATCGTCTACCTCGTGACTCAACTCTGGTGGGCTACTTCAGCCACGGTCTCCGAGCTCAGGCAGATCCCATTCGCCGACCCACCTGTTCTCTGCTCGCCCCGGGACTGCCTTTTGTCAAGTGGCTTCCGTGACCCCAGCGCGCAGAGTCGCTCAGACTGTGAACTCCGGGCGGCTCTGAGACTTCGAGCCTTCACCCTTCCACCTAGAACTCCCGGGAGAGTCTGGAGTCCCCGGAATCGTGTGTATGGCACCCGGGTGTCAGGACATGAAAGAGATGTTTGGACCAAAATGAGGACACTTTGGCAAAAGGGTTTCCTCTCTTGAGCCCAGGTCGATGCTCTGCTGAGCACAAAACAGTCCGCTTTGCTGGAAAAAGGCAGAAGGGGTTGAAGGGCAGGGAGGTGCTCGTCTCTCCCACCAACGATGCCTCAGGAGAAGCAGGGCGCGAGGCCTCGGCTTGGGAAAAGAATCGGCCCAATTCCTGGCCACCTCCCCGATAACCTTGTTAGAGGCCACACGGACCGGCTGTCGCCTGGGGCCAGGAGCTACGTGTCTCATTCATAAACATGAGGCTCCCCCCCCCCGCCCCTGCTTTTCGCAGCGCCTGTTTGTCGGCCCCCGGACCCCGCACGCCTGTTCCCACCTCTATTGCTGTCTCTTATACACATCTAGATGTGTATAAGAGACAGGTTCATGTGTGTCATATTTTAGATTCCACATATAAGTAATCATATGATATTTGTCTTTCTCTGTCTGGTTTACTTCACTTAGTATAATAATCTCTAGGTCTATCCATGTTGCTGCAAATGGCATTATTTCATTCTTTTTTGTAGCTGCATAATATGCCATTGTGTACATGTAGCACATCTTCTTTATCCATTCATCCATCCATGTATATTTAGGTTGCTTCCATGTCCTGGCTATTGTGACAGAGGACACATTTAAATTACCTTTTCTAAACACCTCACTATGTTGTCCACAACCATCAGACGAAGGGCTCTTCCTCATTCACTAAGTCTCAGTACTTTTGTGTGCTAGGAAAACACCCAGCTATTAGGTTGAATGTATCAGTGAAAGAAGACAGATCGTTGCCATTAAAGTCCTGTTTCTACTCTGTTGTTTTCCCACCACATGAAGAAATGCACGATTCTAGTTTCTTCATTCACACGGGTCTTGAGAAGATGAGATACTCAAGGACAGACTGATAGACCAGAGCTGGGCAAAGAACAGGAAGTGAGATACCCCTATGGATATCTGTTCTATGTTAAACCTGCTGCTGGCTTTACTTTATTTAAGCCTAAAAGCAATTGTGTGACCTAACTATAGTAAGTCCCTTACATACTAATCTTCAAGTTGCAAAATTGCAAAGATTTGAATGTGCATTCCATTAATGTCAGATGTGTGTGAAATTGCAGCATGCCCTCCATCTCCTGTTGCTAATAGTCCTTCACCTCTACCATATCCCACCTCCCTCCCTCCTCCAGGCAGTTGCTCTCTTGCCTGTTTTCCCGATGCCAGTCCCTAGTCCCTGTATGCCAGGTGTTGTACTACTGTGCATTTCAAGATACTATGCTGTAACATTTAAAATGTTTTCTGTTTGTTTTTTTAATGTATTATTTATGAAGGGTATTAGAAATCTATTACAGTACTATATAGCTGATTGTGTGCGTGCGATGGGTATCTAGGCTAACTTTGTTGGGCTTACAAACACACCGGACTTGCAAGCTCACACTCGGAACGGAACTCATTTGTGTGTAGGGGACTTACTGTACTAGCGTTCCCATTTCACAACGGAGACAAACTCAGAAAGGTTAAGAAACTGTCTCAGAAAGGGACACTCAGGAAGGAATAGAGAGACAAGTCTTGAACCGGGTTTGTCTGATTTCACTGGCACAGAGGCTGAGGATGTTAGATGGAAATTCTCCTTCATCTTAACACAGGAGGGCCACCATTCAACAACAGAAAGAAGTGTTTGAGATTGACTCTCCGTTCTGTGTGTGTGTGTGTGTGTGTGTGTGTGTAATTATTGCTCCCCCAGTAAGACAAGGCCAGTGGTTAGAATCAATGTGAGTCAAACAGACCTCTTTTACATTCGTCTTTGTGTTCTCTCTTTGTTTTCCTCCTATTTCTAATGGAAAATTCTAGAGCCTCTCTGTCTAATACAGTAGCCATCAGCCCCATGTGGCTACTGAACCCTTGAGACACCATATTTCCAAGACTTAATATGAAAAAAGGAATACAAAATACCCCATTAATAATTTCTAGATTGATTTTATTGAAATGATCATAGTTTGGATATACTGGGGGTAAATAAATTGGATTAACATTTATGTCATCTGTTTCTTTTTGCCTTTTTCATGGGGCTAGTAGAAAATGTAGCGTTACATTATATAGCTTGTGTCTTATCTCTATTGGAGAGCACTAATCTGCTGCACTGCATTTGTTAAGTCCTGATAAAAGACGGATGGCTTGTTAAAACTCTCCTTGGCCAGAGAAAATGCTTTTACCCCATTAATACTCACACTGAAACAAAATGAGGTTGACTGGGGATGAACACAGCTCAGGCCCCTGCCTCCCTGGCCCTCTGGGATATGCTTGGGATACTGGCTGGGGCAGCCCATGCCTTATTCCCTGAATCCACAGCTCTCGACATTCTGGAATGTTTCTGCCTTTATCTTTTCTTCCCTGAGCAAAGTGCTTTGTCATTTCTCTTCGGGAGGAAGGTAGATGATGAAACCATGACCCAGAAAAGTGATCTGATCTCATCAAGGTCATTACTGAAGGTCACGACCAAGCCAAGAAAAGCATGCGGTCCACTTTGGAGTTTGCCTCCCTGAGCAGCCTGCAGAAGCTTTTCTGGTTGATGATCTTAGTTGCAGGAAGGCAGGTTCAATACCCAGGGGAACAGGGATTACAGAGTCTGTGAGCCCTGACCCCTCCCCTGCTCCTGGCATTCAGCAGCCTCCGGGCTCAATGACTTTTTCTCCTCTCAGAGATGGAAAGTGCTGTAGTATTCCCCTTTGATGATTTAAAAGTGTTATGTGCCTTTTCCTCTTTCCTCTTTATATCCAGCTCTCTCCTTTCTCTGGGCTGCTTTTACACTCGTTTCCATAGTAACCACCTCTATTGTATCCCTGACTGTGAAGAGAATCTTGCAGATGTTAGTAGGGATCCAGCACCTTCCAGGAGATATTTTGATGCACTGTCTCCTTATCTTCCCGCACTAATTTTCTTGCCTTTCTTCTTCTGACAGCTGCCCCTTCCTCCAAGTACCTACAAGCCCTTGAGGATGGCTCTCCTCCTCCATGTGAGCCTGAGGGTGAGCAGGGAGAAGGGTGATACTGGAAGAGAAGGCAGAAATCTCTGGGTCTTATTACAAATCTTCATTCTTCCCATGGCTTTGACACAACATGCCAAACCTATAAGCCCTTGGGGGTGGAATCAAAAGTGCCGAGGCCTGAGAACAGTGGGGTTAGGCACTCTAATGGCTGTTGGACAAGCATCCTTACCTAGAGATTGGCAGAATACACAGAGGCTGTCTTAGCCATCTTGAATATAAACCCCACCCAGCCGTCTCTCCGGTTCCCATAACCTCCACCCTAGCCTTGTGAAAATCTCATGACCATCTCTATACACTTGAATGTCTTCATTCTGTGCATTTCCCTTGGGTCTCCAAGCCTTCTTTCCTTATTAGTTTGGAAAGGAGGGCAGACGTGCAAATACAACACACACACACACACACACACACACACACATGAATCAGGGCTTTGAAAACCCCCAACAACATCATCACCCACCTCCTTCCTAGAGCCAGGCTCAGCTGGCCATCAGGGAAGGGAAGGAGCATGGGTCTCTGTCACTGACCTCCGGAAATTGTTTGAAGATCCTTTGCCCACCATTCCTCCTTGGAACTGGACATTATTCTTTCGATTACACAAGCCTGACAGCCTGATCATAATAAACATGTAACTGAAGAGAACCTATTCCTTTCCAGCGGCATTATTTATTCACCTAAAGCAAAGGCTGTGCTATATTTAGCATCTGATGTCAGTGGGTTGTTTGATTTCTTGGAAATTGGCAGGAAGCCACCTCTCACATGATATATGAAATCACTGATAAATGCTTCTTTTCACCAAAAGAAAAACAGCTTAATAGATGCAGCCCTTTTCTGCTCCCCTCCCCGCCTCCCTCCGTCTCCTCCACCGTCCTCCCCCCTGCCTTTCCTTTCCTCGTCTGGGATTCGTCTTTCTGTGGCACAGCTCAGCAGAGCCTGTGAAGTGGAAATGAGTTGTTCAGTATCACAGGGCAAAATGAGGCTGTTGGGATGCTCAGGATGGTTTTTTTTCCTCTCCTAGATCCTGGAAGGCTGCCAGAGTGCCAGTGAATCAGACGCACACGCACAAAAAGGCAAATCTATACAGCCGTGGCTTTATGGGGCCCAGTATTTATGGCGGAGCACTAGCTCCGGGTTGCTGTTTTGCAGGCGAAGATGGGAAATAGATAGTGATTCAGGATTGCCATTAAGTGAGAAAACAGCCCCAGTACAGATTGTGTGTAATAAACCAAATGCAGGGAGAAGCTGGAAGAAGCTGTGCATTTGCCACATGAGATCAGCCTTGGGCCCCATCAAGTTCAAGCTCCTGATTTGTGTGGTAGTTAATACCTGGTGCTCGGAACAAATCTTTCTGCTTTCACTCTATCTTCTCTGCCATACACTGGGTCTATCACATAAAGCTAGTGGAGGGGCTGGGCAGGGCTGTGCACGTGAAATTAAATTAATTCTTGCCCTCCTGCAGAGATCCATTTATATGGCCTGAAGTACAAGATTTAATTACCCTTATCTTAGATCCTATAAGAACCAACATCACTATTGTTCATGAATTCACCCAGCCCCTTTCTACCATCAGCTGTGAGGTTTAACTCAGGATCCCCAGCGGAAGCCGGGTGGATAGTCTAACTGGCCACGGGAAGTGAAGAAACAGCAGCTTCAGTGGTGATTTATTTACATTTCTTTGTCCTGGCCTCCATTCAGTGACACCCTATTGGAAAGTATTCTGAAGACAAGAGAAGGGCTTGTTTTCAGCCCTTCAGCATCTTAGGTTCCCCTTCATTAAGTTCCCCTCTATAGTATGTTCTGTCAAGCAGTCCTGACTGGGTGATGTTGACCATGGGTGTGTGAGGGACTTGGAGAGTTTTAAATACCCCACAGCGACACCAGCAGTGACTGGTCTTTCTCCCACCCGCAACACATGTGCATGATGCTCATCTTCATCCTAGATGAGAGGAAAAAAAAACAAGGTAAGAGGAGGAAGTGAGGGCAGCGAAATCTGTGCTCTTTGTGTAGCTGCCTGAAGGTCCTGCTAGGCAGAGGAATTGGATGGAGGGACAATAGACAGATAAACAGATGGCCAGATGAATGATGGACCCTCATCAATTCCACCATCAGTAAGAAAGTCCACAAAATGAACAGTGGCTATAAGTCGAAGTTGTTTTCCATTCAGTCCTCAAATTTAGCATTCATTGAGGGCTCCATCCTAGGAACCACAGGAAGTGACAACCTTTGTTTTAATTGGGATTATTTTTTTGATTCTCAAAATGAGGGGTATGGGACCAGATGACCTGTTAGCTCCCTTCCAGGCTCTGAAATGTTAAGGTTCTGTAATTATGTGATTCTGTGATATTATGAGTCACCCAGGTGAATTAATGCTTTTCTGAGAGGTAGCCAGCCTCACCTCCCCCAAGGGGAGGTGAATGAGCTCTGTCTCAGACACAGATGCTTCTGGGACACACCCTCCCAGGGTGACTGCCGCTTCTCTGGGCCCTGAAGGAACCAATAAAAAGCCTTACTCTAGGTGAACATTTGCTCACCGAGAACACTGCTCACTTGGGTTCTTCACAGGGTCACAGTATGTTTATAACAATGACAATGATTTCTGCTTTATGCAAGGAATTTTTCTTTTGGTTCGAGCTGCTTGAGAAGCTGGCTATGGTTTCTATCAGCCCCAGATCTCACATAGAGTAGTACCATGGCCTCTAGCAGAATGACACACAATAGCTGCAGTAACCGCCTCACCCATCTCTGGAGACTGGGCAGGGTTTTCTTAGCACTGGGCTGCAGCCATGGTCTATTTTATCATAGTACCTTAGATAGGGATCAGTAAGATGGATGCACATCAAGGCTGAGAAAGTTTAAAGGCTTGATTATCCTACAGTCCTTGGGGAGAGTACAAGTCACCTTGCAGGGCCATAACGGGAAGCACCAGGATCAGTCAAGAGGCCGAGGGAGCTAGGGGGACCTATAGGTAAGAATCTTTATGTTTTTCATGGGGAGGAATGGGTGAGGTGGGACAGCCAAGTTTAGATTTGGCCAGCTCTGTGTAAAAGCAGGAACCCGTGACATTCATGTTCGCAGTGACTGGGAAGTATATAGTTTAAAGCTGTCTGAGGAGTCTTAATATTGATGGGTGTATTAGTCAGTGTGCTCCAGAGAAACAGAACCAGTAGAAGGTGTGTATGTGCGTGTGGACAGAGAGAGAAAGGAGGAGAGAGAGCAGTTGATTTTTAAGGTATTGGTTCATGCAACTTTGGAGCCTGACAAGTCCAAATTCTGCACAGTAGGCCAGCAGGCTGGAGACACAGGGAAGAGCCAGAGCTGTAATCCAAGTCTGCAGGCAGTCTGCTGGCAGTTTCATTTCTTCATTGGGGACCATCAGTCTTTTGTTCTGTTTAGGCCTTTCAGTGTTCTTGCCTGGAGAATCTCATAACAAAAGAGCCTGGCCGGCTACAGTCCATGGGGTTGCAAAGAGTCAGACAGGACTTGAGCGACTTAGCACACACACATACTACGGTAGCAACCATCACTGCCATCTGATTCCGGAATCTTTCCATGACCCCTCTAAAACAGAACCACATGTCCATCTGTGGTCATTTCTCTGCCCTCCACCCAGCCCCCCACCCTCTAGGCCACATCTAGTTTACTTTCTGTGTCTACAGATTTCCCTGTTCTGGACAACTCGTATAAACGGAGTCATGGAATAATATGTGGCTTTTTCTGTCTGGCTTCTTTCTAAGCACCCTGATTCTGAGGGTTATTCCACTTGGAGGCTGCGTCAGGGTTTCACTGCATTGTAGCTGGTTTTCATTCCATAGTCTGGGTGGGCTCCGTCTGGTTCATCCATTCACCTGTAGATGATAACGCTCAAAATCCTTCAAGCTAGACTCCAATGGTACGTAAGCTGAGAACTTCCAGATGTTCAGGCTGGCTTAAGAAAAGGCAGAGGAACCAGAGATCAAATTGGCAACATCCACAGGATCATCAAAAAAGCAAGAGCATTCCAGAAAAATATGTACTTCTGCTTCCTTGTCTACACTAAAGCCTTTCACTGTGCGGATCACAGCAAAGTGTGGAAAATTCTTTAACAGGCATACCAGACCACCTGACCTGCCTCCTGAGAAATCTGTATGCAGGTCAAGAAGCAACAGTGAGAACTGGACGTGGAACAACAGGCTGGTTCGAAATAGGAAAAGGAGTACGTCAAGGCTGTATATTGTCACCCTGCTTGTTAGACTTATATGCAGAGTACATCGTGAGAAATGCTGGGCTGGAAGAAGCACAAGCTGGAATCAAGATTGCCAGGAGAAATATCAGTAACCTCAGATATGCAGATGACACCACTTTTGTGGCAGAAAGTGAAGAACTAAAGAGCCTCTTGATGAAAGTGAAAGAGGAGAGTGAAACAGTTGGCCTAAAGCTCAACATTCAGAAAAGTAAGATCTTGGCATCCGGTCCCAGGACTGAGGCAAACAGACGGAGAAACAGTGGACGACACAGCGATGCCTGGCGTGGCACAGTCCTCAGGGGCGAGAAGAGTCAGACGGACTGAAGCGACTAGCACTTTCGCTTTCAGCCCCAAAGAGTAACGAGATGAATTCCAGGCGCGCCTGAAGAGGCCCGCGCGGCTTTACTGTTTTAAGCTTCTTCACGGCGGAAGCCATTGGTTCCACTTGGTGGCAAGCTGCTTCACCACCAACGCTGAAATCATCTTGTGGATTAACATGTGGTTGCTGCTCTTAATCCCCTTGCCATGGTTTAGAGGACTGAACTGCCTGTCTGCACTTCCGCCCTGTGCGGGTCAATGCTTCCTGCACACTTCCGGGTCAGCCCATGCGCACTTTCGCCCTGTGCGGATCAGCCCATGTGCACTTCCGCCCTGTGCGGGTCAGCCGTTCCTGTACACTTCCGGGTCAGCCCATGCGCACTTCCGCCCTGTGCGGATCAGCCCATGTGCACTTCCGCCCTGTGCGGGTCAGCCGTTCCTGTACACTTCCGGGTCAGCCCATGCGCACTTCCAACCTCTTCGGGTCAGCCCTTCATGCGCACTTCCGCCTTGTGCTGGCCTGCCGTTCATGAGTCCCGCGCATCGGAAGCACATGGTAGCCCTGGAGTAAAGGCCACACCTGTACTGCCCACGAGACCAGAGCGTTTGTCTCTTGCTGCCGGAGCCGGGGCAGATGAGTAAGTTAATGACGCTGCTCTGACTTGTGTCCAGTTTTATTTTTCGCGTACACAGAGGTCTCTCTGGGTGGATCAGCTGATTGGTCCCCGGACACATTTCAACCACCCGTACATATTTCCTCGGGCAAAGAAAATAGATGGATCTGAAGAAGAAATACTTACCCTGCTTATAGTGACAGATAACGGAAGGCGGATTTTCTCCGGTTTAAAACTCCCATGACAAAACACATTTAAACTTTTATATGATTTAAAAATAGATTGTCCTATGCATTGTCACAAATGAGGACATGCAGAATTTCCGGATGATGATAAATTTTGGGAGAAAGCTCAGCTTTCCAAAAAAAAAAAGAGAGTCTAATAATCTAATCATAATCTAAACATACAAACACAATTTTTCTTACATGTCCATCCATCCATCATCCATCCATCCCACCATCATCCATCCATCCATCATCCATCTATCCATCATCCATCATCATTCATCCATCATCCATCCATCCATCATCATCCATCCATCCATCATCCATCTATCCATCATCCATCATCATTCATCCATCATCCATCCATCCATCATCATCCATCATCCATCCATCCATCCATCATCCGTCCATCTATCATCCATCGTCATCCATCCATCATCATCCATCATCCATCCATCAGTCAATCCATCAATCCACTTATCTATCCATCCATCCACCCATCCATCCATGTAGGCACCAGAGACACTAAAACACCACCACAGGTGTACTAGAAGGTGGTGAAGACTTGTACAGGGGACATAGAGATGACCGCAAAGTTAAGAGACTCTGCATTGGATCATCGACGCCTCAAGACCGAACTATTAAGGACCCAGAGAATCCAAACTCTGAGTCTTTGTGTTTCTCATTCTTCAGTCTTTATTTTTAAAAAATTTGTATGGCAATATTGTTGATAGATGGGCTTCCCCGGTGGTTCTGATGGCAAAGAATCCACCTGTGATGCAAGAGAGCCAAGTTCCATCCCTCGGTCGGAAAGATC
>SJYC01036192.1:0-19592 GCA_006408675.1 Madoqua kirkii
TTGGAAGAAAAGTTATGACCAACCTAGACAGTATATTCAAAAGCAGAGACATTACTTTGCCGACTAAGGTCCATCTAGTCAAGGCTATGGTTTTTCCAGTGGTCATGTATGGATGTGAGAGTTGGACTGTGAAGAAAGCTGAGGGCCGAAGAATTGATGTTTTTGAACTGTGATGTTGGAGAAGACTCTTGAGAGTCCCTTGGACTGCAAGGAGATCCAACCAGTCCATTCTGAAGGAGATCAGCCCTGGGATTTCTTTGGAAGGAATGATGCTGAAGCTGAAACTTCAGTACTTTGGCCACCTCATGCGAAGAGTTGACTCCTTGGAAAAGACCCTGATGCTGGGAAAGACTGAAGGCAGGAGGAGAAGGGGACGACAGAGGATGAGATGGCTGGGTGGCATCACTGACTCAATGGACGTGAGTTTGAGCAAGCTCTGGGAGTTGGTGATGGACAGGGGAGCCTGGGGTGCTGCGGTCCCTGGGACACCAAGAGTTGGACACGACTGAGTGACTAAACAGCAAAGCATCTGGGTGGAGGCAGTGAAGCCCGTTTCAAGGACCACCTCTGTGTATAAAGAGAATTAGAGAAAGCTGGTGTGCCTCCTGATCCTGCCTCCTGGGGCTAAACCCCCAGAGGGCTCCCTGGTGGCTTGGCCATGAGGATGGAGTGGGGTTTCAGGACGATGGCTTCAGGCTGTCCCTGCAGTGGACTTCTCTCCAACCATCGAGGGAGAGGACACCTTCCCTGTTAAGGGTCTCCTTCCTGTCTTCACGGTATCGTTGGTTTCCTCGCTTATGAACCACTTTCCGCTGTTTGTTCCAGAAGCAGATTACTCTAGGGATTGAAGAGGGGATGCGGGGAGGGAGGCGGGGGTGAGGGAGGGAACGCAGAGGAGGGTAAAGCGATCTGTGGCTGTGGTTCAGTCGCTCAGTTGTGTCTGGCTCTTTGCGACCCCATGGACTGCAGCCCGCCAGGCTTCTCAGTCCGTGGGATTCTCCAAGCTAGAATACTGGAGTGGAAACACAGGTATTACCGCATATAAAAACAGGTTGTTGTCGTTTAGTCAGTAAATCATGCCTGACTCTTTGGGACCCCATGGACCATAGGCCCCCAGGCTCCTGCACCCAGGGAATTTTCCAGGCGAGAGTACTGGAGTGGGTTGCCATTGCCTCCTCCAGGGGATCTTCCTGACCCAGGGACTGAACCCACGTCTCCTTCATTGCAAGCAGATTCTTTACCACTGAGTCACCAGGGAAGTCTCACCGTGCCTTACTCAGAGGACAATGTCCACAGAATACGCATGTGAACTTTTTTTTTTTTAACCTTAGTGGTTTTCCCCAATCTGCAAGGGAAGGTGCAGAATTTAACTCTCTGACTCAACCTTGCTGAACGCCTCGAGCCGTTCTTGCTCTGCTCCGTGGAACTGGATCAAAAGCTCGCTGTAATGATTTGGCCACATGGCAGAGTTCTCTTGAAAAGAACACGTTTCAGATCGAATAAATAAACCATCGCGAGCCGGGCCTTTCATTCTCTCGCTTTAGTTTGACAAAGCTTCTCTAAACAGGTGCCTTCAAGCATTACTCCGGGAGTTTCCTCTCTACAGCAGGTTGTGTGTGTATAGATGAGGTTGAATGGAGACAAGGATCACGTGTGTGTGTGTGTGTCTGTGTGCATGTGTGTGTGCAGTCGGTCATGTCTGACTCTGTGCAACCCCATGGACTGTAGCCCACCAGGCTCCTCTGTCCATGGGATTCTCCGGGCCAGAATACTGGAGTGGGCTGCCATTTCCTTCTCCAGGGGATCTTCCCGACCCAGGGATTGAACCTGCGTCTCCTGCCTTGGCAGGCAGATTCTTTACGACTGAGCCATCAGAGCAAGTATGGTGTAGTCACTCGGTCGTGTCTGAGTCTCTGGGCCCCGTGCACTGTAGCCCGCCAGGCTCCTCTGTCCATGGGATTCTCCAGACCAGAACACTGGAGTCGTCTGCCACCAGGGCAATCTTCCTGACCTAGGGATCAGTATGCAAAGCAAGGGTATGCCGATAAAAATTAGTTTAGAAAACAAAGTCTCCTTCCTTCTCCTTTATAAAGCTTATGGTGCCCCGACCCCCCAGGCCCAAGGAGCGTTGCGTATGAGAAGTTACAGTCAGAAGTGGCAAGGACCCCAGGCAGGAGAATGACAAGGACTGAAATAGCGCTTTCAGAAAAACAGCAGCAGAGACACAGGCAGAGAAATAACAGGAGAAAGGGCTGGAACTGGAGCAGACGGGACGCCTTTCGACGGACAAGTCAGAGGGCGGCGGGGTCAGGGGCAACCAGAGGGTGGAGAGTTCGCCTCTGCTCACGGGGCGCTTAGATGCCCCTTTAAGTGGCCGTGAGCTTCATCTCCCGGGGACGCTGGTCCTCGTTGATGTCAAAGCATCAGCAGAGACCTCACCGACCTCACTGGGCAGACAGCTCTGCTGTGAGATGGCGCTTCCAGCCAGAAAGACCAGGGCTCCCCCGCGCCACTCGCCACGTGGACACGTTCATTTTGTGCTGTCTGGTTAAGCAGAGGGGTGCAAAATTATTTATTCCAGTGGAAACAGCTGACAGCTGACAGATTTTTCAAAGCTCGTATTTGACTCGTGTGTGTATGTGTGTGTGTTTTCCCTCTCTATAGCTGCTCAAAGTTAGTATGAAAAAAAATGTTTTAATAGAACATAAAAATGAGTGTCAGAGATTTCATACTCGAGGAGCTGGGAGAAGCTCTCTCTCTATTTTTTTTATTTTTCTCCCCCTTAGTGCGTGAATTTTTAATAATAGATTTCTTCTCTTGAGACCCTGCATATGTCTCTCCACAGGTCTCTGTGGTTGGGGAATTCTTCTGACTTTCTCACGGGCGTTTGGAGTAACAGCAGGGGTGATCTGAGTGTTCACGGCCGTGCTGGGTTGCCACGAATGCTTGGAACGGGGATGCCTGTGGTACCTGAGCACACCTGTGGGTCCTGGGGACGTGAAGGGGAATGACGCATGTTCCCCGACGGGAGCAGGGATCTCGGTGTCTTTCAGGGTCTGCTGCTAACATGCTGCCTTCATTGATGACCTGTCACGTCCCAGCCGGGATGACTGACACCCGGGTGGGTATCACCAAGGAGCGAGATGTGTCTGTCACTTCCCTGACAGCCCCAGAGTGTCTCTGATATCCTGGCCCATGGCACTCCCTTCGGAGACCCAGGGGGCTCCCTTTGGTCTCAACAGGAAGCAAATCGCGGGAGAACCTGTGGCCTCAAGCGCAGCCACGATGCTCTGGGTCTCACGGCGTCGGCACGGAGGCGGCATCAGAAGGATGTCTGGCTTGTTGTCACTGCTGTTCAGCTGCTCAGTCATGGCTGACTCTGCGACCCCATGGACGGCAGCACGCCAGGCCTCCCTGTCCATCACCAACTCCCAGAGCCCGCTCAAACTCAGTCCATCGTGTCAGTGATGCCATCCAGCCATCTCACCCTCTGTCATCCCCTTCTCCTCCCGCCTGCAATCTTTCCCAGCATCAATGTCTTTTCAAATGAGTCAGTTCTTCACATCAGGTGCCAAAGTATTGGAGTTTCAGCTTCAGCATCACTCCTTCCAATGAATATTCAGGACTGATTTCCTTGAGGATGGACTGGTTGGATCTCCTTGCAGTCCAAGGCACTCTCAAGAGTCTTCTCCAGGACCGCAGTTTGGAGGCACCAATTCTTCTGCGCTCAGCCTTCTTTGTGGTCCAACTCTCACATCTGTACATGGCCACTGGGAAAAAACCACAGCTGTGCCTGGCGCCTAGGCAGAGAAAAGAGAACGAGTTGGTGTGTCTCAGTCGTGTCTGACTCTTTGTGACTCCGTGGTCTGTAGCCTGCCAGGCTCCTCTGTCCCTGGGACTCTCCGGGCAAGAGTAATGGACTGGGTGGCCATGCCCTCCTCCAGGGGGTCTTTCCGACCCAGGGGTGGAACCCAGGTCTCTTGCATGGCAGGTGGATTCTTTACCGTCTGAGCCACCAAGGAAGCCTGCTCAGAATACTCAACAGTAACGTTCCAGAATCAACAGCCCGGCGTCCAAACCAAAGCCAGTGTGTGGGCTTGGGGAGAGCCCCCTGGAGGTGGGCGGGTGGTCAGGAAGGGTGTGCTGGCATCCAGAGGGTGGAAGAGGTTTCCCAGCCTCGCTGCGGGTTGTCGTGGAAACCACAGATAGCGGCACCCAAGAGCGTGGCGAGCCCGGTCCAACCAGATCCCTTTCGAAGCGGCTGTTAAACCCCGTCCGTCTGCCTCGCAGCGCCCTTCAGATTTCTGGCTCACTGCTCCGCGTTCAGAGCCCTCCGCTTCTGCGTCAGCCGTGGGACCTCGGACGTTGTGTCATTCTCTTAGGCCGTCTCGACAAAGTGCTGTAGCCTGGGGGACCCGAACAACATGCGCTTATATCTCACAGTCCTTTGACTTTGGATGTGTAAGACCAAGGGGTGGGTGGGACACGGCTATTCCTCAGGAAGCCCTGGCAATAATCCTTCCTTTTTTTTTTTTTTTTTGGATGCGGATATTTTTAGAGTCTTTACTGAACGTGCTATAATGCTGCCTCTGGTTTATGTTTCGGGTTTTGGGGGCACGAGGCAAGTTGGATCTTAGCTCCCAGACCAGGAGTCGAACACATTGGAAGGTGAGGTCTTAACCACTGGACCGCCTTGGAAATCCCTCAGCGATAATCCCAGGAGTAACGGGCCCTGAGTGCCTTCTCTTCCCTGTGAGGAGGGAGTGGGAGGGGTCCGGAAGGGGGAGGGTGTCCCTGACGACCTCTGAGCAGCCAGCCCCCTGGCGCCCACGATGGCCCCTTGAGATGGGTCTCATCTCCAGTGCACATCTGCACAAACTGAGTCTCCCGATGGGAGATGTCACTCCCAAAGCTGTGGCACCAGGGTGGGTGGAGCTGGCTTTGGTCCAAGCCCATCTCCCCAACGTCAGCACTGAGGGGTGCTGGGAACGCGGCGGCCTTGGCCAAATGAAAGATGACATCGCCCGGGGCTCCTTGCGCAAAGGGCTGCCAGGTTGAGTGGAGGTCACCAGGATGGGCTGGCCGGGTGCCGGCAATCCTAGACTTCTTCTTGGGCTCCAAAATCAGTGTGGATGGTGACTGCAGCCACGAAGTGGAAAGATGCTTCCTCCTGGAAGGAAAGCTATGACCAACCTAGGCAACACTTTATAAAACAGAGACATCAGTTTGCCAACAAAGGTCCATCTAGTCAAGGCTATGGCTTTTCCAGTGGTCATGTATGGACGTGAGAGTTGGACTAGAAAGAAGCTGAGCGCCAAAGAATGGATGCTTTGAACTGTGGTGCTGGAGAAGAGTCTTGAGAGTCCCTTGAACTGCAAGGAGATCCAACCAGTCCATTCTGAAGGAGATCAGTCCTGAATATTCATTGGAAGGACTGATGCTGAAGCTGAGAGCTCCAATCCTTTGGCCACCGGATTCGAAGAACTGGCTCATTGGGAAAGACCCTGATGCTGGGAAAGATTGCAAGCAAGGGGAGAAGGGGATGACAGAGGATGAGATGGTTGGATGGCATCACTGACTCAATGGACATGAGTTTGAGCAAGCTCCTGGAGGTACTGGACAGGGAAGCCTGGCGTGCTGCTGTCCACGGAGTCACAGAGTTGGACACGACTGAGCGACTGAACAACAATACCCGGCTTTGTATACACATATGCCCCTCGGCTTTGGATTCACATACGCCCCCCACGCCAGCCCCTGGAGGGATGTGCCATCGCCATCTTCCCTGGTGGCCTCTGGAGGCCGTGCTCCTGAGAGTATTTCCCCATGTCCAGCCAGCTCTCCCAGGACCTGGTGCGAAGCGTGCTTGGAGACACATGTGGGTTGGGTTGTGTTTCTCGGTCCCCTGGAGAGGGCGGGGAGGTTCCCACAGGCAGACGGAGCGCATTGGGCCGTGTTCGGTGCAGACAGTGGCTGAAAGAGCTGGAGATGAATGCCCATCGCCAGTGAGGGGACCCAGCCTGGGGTCAGAGCTAACCACGGGCCCCTCAGGGAGAGAGGGGGGGTCTGAGGACCAGGCGGACGTAAGGCTGAGGGTCAAGGCCAAGACAAGGGCACGGGGGAGCATATGTGAGCAGGTACTCACCCTGCCCAGAGAGGTTTTCAACTTGAGGGAGGCGTCAGGGGTCAGCGTTCAGCCGTGCAGTCAGACACAAGAGTCGGCTTTGTCCTCGGCGAGGCTCAAGTGATGCAGAAAGTTCCAGCAGCTTTTGTGAGTGGACATGGCAGGAGGTGTGAGCCACGGTCAGGTTCAATAGCACTGGGGGGTGGAGGGAGAGAAAGACAGAGAAGCGACCGACACAGAAATGGACAGACAGACAGGCACATGGATAGAGGGACAGAGGGACAGACAGGCGAGAGAGACACAGATACAGATAATAGAGGACGGGTGGGGAGATGACAGATGATAGATGATGGACAGAGAGAGAGGCAGCCCAGAGACAGAGACACTAGACGGATGACGGACGTGGAGACGACAGACAGCGTAGGTGACGGACACAGAGAGAGAGACAGAGATGCTAGACAGAGGACGGATACAGAGATGACAGATAGTATAGATGATGGACGCAGGGAGAGAGAGAGCGAGGGAGATACTAGACAGATGATGGACAGGGAGAAGACAGTATAGATGATGGATGCAGAGAGAGAGAGGGAAAGAGAGACAGACAGAGAAGACAGACAGGCAGAGACAGAGAGAGCGACAGAGAGAGAGAGAGAGGGAGAGGGAGAGACAGACAGACACAGAGAGAGACAGAGAGAAAGAGAGAGAGAGGGAAAGAGAGAAGGGGGGAAAGAGAAGGAGAGAGACAGAGAGACTGTGAAGGGAAGGTGGGCCTGAACCCCTGAGGAGCGGTGGGAGAGGGGGCCTCCTGCAGACAGGTCCCCCCACAGGTCAAGGCACCAGTGGATGACACCTGTTGGCTCAGAGCTCCTTGTCCGCACATCCGGGAATTCCAGTAACAAGGCCAAGACAAGGGCACGGGGGAGCATATGTGAGCAGGTACTCACCCTGCCCAGAGAGGTTTTCAACTTGAGGGAGGCGTCAGGGGTCAGCGTTCAGCCGTGCAGTCAGACAGACACAAGAGTCGGCTTTGTCCTCGGCGAGGCTCAAGTGATGCAGAAAGTTCCAGCAGCTTTTGTGAGTGGACATGGCAGGAGGTGTGAGCCACGGTCAGGTTCAATAGCACTGGGGGGTGGAGGGAGAGAAAGACAGAGAAGCGACCGACACAGAAATGGACAGACAGACAGGCACATGGATAGAGGGACAGAGGGACAGACAGGCGAGAGAGACACAGATACAGATAATAGAGGACGGGTGGGGAGATGACAGATGATAGATGATGGACAGAGAGAGAGGCAGCCCAGAGACAGAGACACTAGACGGATGACGGACGTGGAGACGACAGACAGCGTAGGTGACGGACACAGAGAGAGAGACAGAGATGCTAGACAGAGGACGGATACAGAGATGACAGATAGTATAGATGATGGACGCAGGGAGAGAGAGAGCGAGGGAGATACTAGACAGATGATGGACAGGGAGAAGACAGTATAGATGATGGATGCAGAGAGAGAGAGGGAAAGAGAGACAGACAGAGAAGACAGACAGGCAGAGACAGAGAGAGCGACAGAGAGAGAGAGAGAGGGAGAGGGAGAGACAGACAGACACAGAGAGAGACAGAGAGAAAGAGAGAGAGAGGGAAAGAGAGAAGGGGGGAAAGAGAAGGAGAGAGACAGAGAGACTGTGAAGGGAAGGTGGGCCTGAACCCCTGAGGAGCGGTGGGAGAGGGGGCCTCCTGCAGACAGGTCCCCCCACAGGTCAAGGCACCAGTGGATGACACCTGTTGGCTCAGAGCTCCTTGTCCGCACATCCGGGAATTCCAGTAACCGCCTCCGTACCAGCGATGTTTGAAAACCACCCTTTAGTTCTCAGGCTGGTCTTGCGGCCTCTGGAGGCAGATTTCCGGATCCCGCGCAGGGAGGCTGTCTGAGGATTTACCGTCCTTGGTGATCAAGGGGGCCACTGACTTGAAGCCTCTGTAGCATCCACGGAAAGCAGACCAGAAGGAAGCCTTTTCTCCGGTGACAAACCTTCCTTCTCACCACCAGGGGCCCCCGGAGACCTCCTGGGGGTCGTTCCGTCTACACTCGGGGACACCGGCAGTCAGAGCCGCCACCCGAAATGAGCCCTAACCCGTTTGGGGTCCTCCTCGCACGTCCAAAATCCTGGACAGGGTGAAGCAGACGAAAGGTCTGGCAGACACGCCAGAGGGGAAACTCGAGAAAGGAAGAGAGGGCGCCCGGTCGGCTTCCGAGACACGAGGAAGACGATGCTGGAGACACTCGACGCCGGTGGGGGCCGATGACAAACACAGCAGCCAGCTCTCGGCACAGCCTGCCTCGCGATAATTATCACATCAGCTTTTTTTTTCTTGGATGAGAAAATGTGAAAACGTGTTTCCCTTTGGTCCCAAGACCGCCTCCAGCCGCGTTTCTGAGTGGCTGCAGCGGGAGCCGGTCAGACGCTGCGGAGCCATCTCTCCTGCTCACGGGGGCCCCTACCTGGGCAACCCCTGGCGCCTCCAGGGGGTACTCAGCCGGAGTCCCCCGTGAGCTCCAGGCCCACCCGAGAGCTTTCCAAGTCTCCGTCCCTCCTTCTCGCCCCTGCAGACCCTACCTGCTCCCTCTAGCTGCCCACCCGGTCTTGGTTGGAGGGTCTGCAGAATGCCAGGTGGGGAGGCCTCTGAGACTGCGTGCTGGGGGAGAGGGTCGTACCTCTGTGATAACAGGGTCGTATCTCTATGCCTTCCGTGGCTGTGCTCGGGGTAAAGAACCCACCTGCCATTCGGAAGGCAGAAGAGACGCACGTTCAAGCCCTGAAGATGCCCTGGAGGAGGGCACAGCAACCCGCCCCAGCATTCTTGCCTGGAGGATCCCAGGGACAGAGGAGCCTGGCGGGGCTTGAGTCCATGGGGTCTCAGAGAGTCAGACGTGACTGAGCGACTCAGCACCCGTGAAGGCCTTCTGCAGCTGGGATGGCAAGTCGCATCCCTGAGCCCCACCCACGGTCCATGGGTTTGCACGCAAGCCGGCCGAGCCTGCGCCACCGGAAGACAGCACCTGGACCTGCGGGCCCCTCGCCGCCACCCAGGACCTCATCTCCTTCCCTCAGCTCTTCCTGAGCTCAAGGACCTGCCCTCGGGGCCTCTAACTGGGGAGGGCGGCCGATCTGCAGGGGTGGACAGCGTCTGTTCCGATTTCTCTTCTCCTTCCAATTGGGACGTGACCCTTTTTCGGAATGCTGATTTGGGGATTTTGCAGACGACTGTGTCCCAGATACAATTTTCTCTGACATTATGAATATATTGAGAAGCAAATACTGGCTTTTTTTTTTAAGTGTACTTTACAAGATCCATGCCTTTAAAAGAAACTATCACCTCTACTTTTCATACGGTTCATGAGGTTCCAATCACTCAACCCTAAAGGAAATCAACCTGAATATTCATTGGAAGGACAGGTGCTGAAGTTGAAGCTCCAATCCTTTGGTCACTGGATGCAAAGAACCGACTCATTTGAAAAGGCCCTGATGCTGGGAAAGAGTGAAGGCAGGAGGAGAAGGGGATGACAGAGGAGGAGACGGTTGGATGGCATCACCGACTCTATGGACCTGAGTTTTGGCAAGCTCCGGGATTGGAGACAGACAGGGAGGCCTGGCGTGCTGCAGCCCGTGGGATCACAGACAGTCGGACATGACTGAGCGACTGCTCAACAACAACATGTAACTTTGTTCTGTATTTTCCGAGTCTCCGATAAATGTGTCTTCATACTTCCATAATTTAAAAAATAAAAAAAGAAGGAGAGGAAAAAAAAAGAAAACAAATTTATGGTTTTCAAGGGGTAACAGATCGAGCGATAAATTAGAAGATTGGGATTAACTCATACACAGCACTCTGTATAAAACAGGTAAAAAGGCCCCACTGTCCAGCACAGGAGTTGACACAGTGTTCTGCAACGACCTCCATGGGAAAAGAATCCAAAACAGAGTGTGTACATATTCACGTGTAAATGAATCACTTGCTGTAACCTGAAACACTGGAAATCAACACAACATTGGAAACCAACTTGCTCCAATAAATATTCTCAAATGGATCAGTCTGTGGGAATTAGTAAAAAATGTGCTTAAGGGGAGGAGAACCATTCAAGGCTTCGATATACGTGCAGATGTAATTATTTTGTGCGTGCATACTCAGTGTCTTCAGTTGTGTCTGACTCTCTGCCACCCGGTGGACTGCAGCCCGCCAGGCTCCTCAGTGCATGGGACTCTCCAGGCAAGAATGCTGGAGTGGGCTGCCGTTTCCCCCTCCAGGGGATCTTCCAGACCCAGGAATCAAACTGGGGTCTCCTGCATGGCAGACAGCTTCTTTACCATCTGAGCCCCTTGGGAATCCCATTCCAATTTTCAGACATCACTTATATGGGGGAAGACTGTCTAAAAAGAATTCTCTCTCTCTCTCTTTTCTTTTTTTCCATGTCCCCCCACAATGCTTTATGGAATAACCCATTTTCCTTAGGAGATACTGCAGATATTCATTTTATCACACAAGCATCCTAAAAGCCTTGTATATCCAAGGTTCCGCCTGCACGAAGTGAAAGATTGAAAGAAACAGGCTCCAGGAAGCGTGTGCAATATTTTAAGTGTGTGCTCGTCGCTCGTGGTGTCTTGGCTCTTTGCGGCCCCGTGGACGGCAGCCTGTGGGGCTCCTCTGACCATAGGGTTCTTCTCCAGGCAAGAACACTGGAGTAGGTTTCAAGTTTCCTTAGCTGTGGCCAAATGTGTAACCATCTATGGAACAGATTGAATGTAGCAAATTTGGCAGAGTTGGTCTGTGCTCACAGGGTGTTAACTGGGTCACCTGCAAAGATGCTGAGATGCAGCTGCGGATGAGGGGGTGCGTGGATTCTTAGCATCTTTTTCTCTGCACCACTCCCCCCTCTACCAACCACCGTGGGTCGCTGACCTCTAATCCAGGCAGCCGCCCCCCTCATCCCACCCTTTGGCAGCCGCTAAGGACCTGATTATCTATAAATTTATGGGGAGCTGCAGGAACTGGCCTTCCACTCCCGATAATGTTTTCTGACACATTTCAGGAGCCGCGGATGATGAGCGAGGCATTATGTACGAGGGGCCCGGCGACGGTCCACCGGAGACCTCTGGCTACCGACAGGCTCGCCAGGAAAGCGGTTGCCATGGCAACGTGCCCCACAGCTGTAGTCAGACGAGGAAAAATAGTTTTATGATTATCTCAATGAAGTTTTTTTCCTTTTCTTTTCTTTTTTCTTTTCTTTCTTTCTTTTTTTTAAATTCACTGGAACCTTTTTGTTTGCGATCTCCATCATGTGAGTGCTTCAATAGGATCCTCTCTAAACAGAACCTACGTACGAGATGTAATTTGTATAGAGTCGCCGAGTGTCCTCTGTCCATGGGATTCTCCAGGCAAGGATACTGGTGTGGGTGGTCATGCCCTCCTCCGGGCATCTTCCCCACCCAGGGATGGAACCCAGGTGTCTTACATTACAGGCGGATCCTTTACCGTCTGAGCCCCCAAGGGCGCCCCTGTAATAAACTGAAACGTTTGTCGGTCAGTCGTGTCCGAGTGTTTGCGACCCCACACACTGCTGCCCGCCGGGCTCCTCCATCCATGGGATTCTCCAGGCAACAATACTGTGGTGGGGGCCATGCCCTCCTCCAGGGCATCTTCCAGACCCAGGGCTCGAACCCTGTGTATTCTTTACATAGATGTCGTTTCTACTGAGAGATTTAATCACAGAAGCACTGTCTGGAAAGATTCTCTTGTGGACCATGGAGCCAGGATTGGTGGCCAGGAGAGCTTGAGCGTCTTTAAGGAGGAAGTCCCCCAAAGGGCATGGGGCAGATTTAAAGGGAGGGTGGGCGGTTGCTCTAAATGCCTCCTCCCTCCTCCATCCTACGTCCTGGCCAGCACGCAGATACCTGGCCACCCTCGGGGTCTTCGGTGGTCTCCCCTCTCCCTGCCTGCCCACCATGCCCTGGAAATAGGACAACGACCCGTCAGGGTTTGAGAGGGAGCCTGAGCTGGCCCCTCGGCATCATTCACTGCCTCTCTTTCCTGAAGAGTTTGCTCGCTGGGGAGAAAGGAAAAAAAGAAAAAACCTGTCTGACGTGAGTATGGAATTCATTAGAGACGCCGATCACCTGTGACAGGACCAGCAGTGACAGGTAATTTTGAGCCTTGATTTTTCCCCCCTTTTTTTTCCCTCCCAACTCCTCTGCCTAAGGTCCTGACTGTGCCTTCCCGTTTGTACCAGACTGTAGGCATCTTTGAAAAGGGTCAAGCCTCCAGAAACTGTCGTGTGTTGTTGCGAATGGGGGCGAGGGGGATACCACACTCAAAACCCAGGAGAGTGCAACGATCTGGGGGTTGCTGGCAGGGACATCTGGGGGCTTCCTGGGCAGGGCCAGTGGGAAAGAATCCACCTGCTAGGGCAGGAGACGCGGATGCGACCCCTGGGTCTGGAAGATCCCCTGGAGGAGGGCATGGCAACCCACTCCAGTCTTCTTGCCTGGAGAACCCCATGGACAGCGGAGCCTGGCGGGCTGTGGTCAGTGGAGTTGCAAAGAGCTGGACCGGACCGAGCTACTAACACACACACACAGGCACGTGGATGAGGAAGGTGCGGATGGCAGCGTCCAGCCACAGCTGGGAAGGAGCATTGGCACAGATTCAAGAGAAAGGCTTCTGGCAGTGCCGGCCAACGTCCTTAGAAAGATTCTGTGTTCGATACAGTCGCTCCATATCTACGACGGCGTCCGACATCAGGAGCAGCCACCAGAGCAGCAGCAAAGACTCGTTTGGAAACGCATTCTGCGCTAAGCCAGCAGAGTCTCGGTAGTCGGTGGGGGAGAATGCGGACTGTTCCACGCCTGGGCCTGGTTTTGTCTGTCCAGTTAGCTGCGGCGTGGCGGAGTGGGACGTAGGTCAGATCTTCCTTTAAATCACAAGCAGGAAAATTCCAACCGGAGCAAATTTCCTGGGATTTCAGTGGCTACGACTGAGCTTCCACCACAGGGGACCTGGGTTCGATTCTCCCTGTGGGAACTAAGATGGCATATGTCACGCAGCACAGCCAAAGAAGAGACACACACAGTTCCAGCTGGAGCACAAACCTAAGTAACACGAGGCAGGCGTCTCCTGTGACGTCTTTGTAAGTGTCGAGCGCAAAGTCCCTTTCTTTGGGGCCAAGAGGAACGACAGATTTGAGTAGGAAACATGGTTAAAAGTACCACACCAGCTCCACTACACGGCTTCCCTGATGGCTCACTGGTAGAGATATCCGCCTCCCAGGGCAGGAGACATGGGTTCAATTCCTGGTCCCGGAAGATCCCACATGCCACGGACCCGCTAAACCCATGCACCACAACTCGTGAAGCCTGTGCACCCTGGACTCCGGGCTCCACAGCCAGAGACACCACCACAGTGAGAAGCCTTTGCACCACGGCCAGAGAGCAGCCCCCGCTCGTCGCCTCCAGAGAAAGCCTGTGCTCAGCAACGGAGACCCAGCACAGCCAAAGATAAATATTAAAAAAAAAGGATAAAGATAAAAGGAAACCAGTACACTGGGAGCGAATATTAGCATTATCCAAAAGCGCACGGCTAAATAACCATCATATGTAAAGAGCTGGTGCAGAGCAATCAAGAAGACGCAGACCGACTCCAGGGAAAAGTGGCAAAAGGACCTCATTCCTGTGTCTCACACATATCTTTCAGCACCTGCTCTGCTAAACAGCCGAGCTGGGGAAGCCCAGAACTCGGTCCTGTTGCCGTTCACTCACCAAGTCGTGTCCGCCTCTTTGCGGCCCCGTGGACTGCAGCACGCCAGGCTTCCGTGTGCTTCACTGTCTCCCAGAGTTTGCTCAAACTCACATAAAAGCAAAAATAAAATTTCCTGAGACACTGCCTGGTTTGTTTTCTCCCTGGCATCTGCTTTATCTTATGCTAGGAAAACTTGCCATTTTTTCTTCTTTTTTTCATCTGTTCCTCAGCAGAAAGTCACATCTTTACATATCACAGAAAGTAATATTTGTGTTTTCAGAGGTATGTACTATAGTCATTGGAAAAGACACTGAAGTTGGAGAAGATTGAAGGCAGGAGGAGAAGGGGGTGACAGATGGCTGGATGGCATCACCGACTCAATGGATGAGTCTGAGCAAGCTCTGGGAGTTGGTGACGGACAGGGAGGTCTGGCGTGCTGCAGTCCACGGGGTCGCAAAGAGTTGGACACAACTGAGCGCCTGGACTGGACTGACTATAGTCTTAGCTCTGCAGGTAAAATGCCCTGGGTGCAAGTTTTATTTTCTTAATGGAGGGCTTTCTGCAAACTCTTCCTGCTGGAGACAACCAGTCTTGTGACATGTGTTCCACCTGTCCCCCTGTGAGATGCCATCTGTCCATCGGGCACCCTGGAACCGTGGTTCGGGTCATTCTCTAAGTGTGTACCATGAGGTCGCTGCAACCACACACACACACACACACACACGCACACACATGCAGGCTTCCAGGATGGCTCAGCTGGTAAAGAATCTGCGGGCAATGCAGTAGACCCAGATTGGATCCCTGGGTGGGAAGGTCCCCTGGAGAAGGAAACAGCAACCCACTCCGGTATCCTTGCCTGGAGAGTCCCATGGACAGAGGAGTCTGAGGGGTTACAGCCCATGGGGTCGCACACGGTCGGAGACAAATGAGCAGCTAATACTTTCCCTTTTCACTTTCATATCGATATATGAATTGTTGCGATATATTATACTATTATGTTATTATATAATATAAATTGATACATAATAATAAACTTGAAAAGACGCTGGGATCACACAGAAAGATAAAGACTTCTTTTCGGCCACACGGGATCACAATTCCCTGACCGGGGATGGAAACCGAGCCCCCTGCAGGGGAAGCCTGGCATCCTAACCCCCGGCCCGCCAGGTGAGTGCCGGTCCAAACCAGCTTTGGGGGGTGGATTTCAAAACTGCCTATTTCCCCTTCCCTGGGACTCGCTTTAGTGCAAAGATCCGGGTCATCTTAATACAGTCCTGAGTGAGTCCCTTTGTCCTTTTAAGTTCTGTCTCTGTTCGGGGTCTACCTGGTTTCACTCCCTCTTCAGGGCCGAGAAACTGCACAACAGAGAGAATCTTGTTTCCTTCTCACCGGGCAAAGCGGACGCACGATTGCTTTCTACAGGCGGAGAAACTGTGGGTCTGTTTCCAGCAGCGCCGGGAGACTGTCTTAGCAGCGGACAGACCGATGGCCTTCACCTTTCTAAACGACAACATCGCTTTCTGCCTCCTGTCAGTATCCTGCTCCCGGGAGGAAAGATTAAGGGGCCTCATTTTCCTTCTGGGAAAGCAACCCTCCTGCTCTTGAAGCTGAAACTCAGGGACTTTGAGGGGGGGCACACCGGTCCCCACAGGTGGCGTGCCCATCCCTCACCAGCCCGACCCCGGAAGCCCACTTAAGTTTCTCCGGTGACCCACGTGCCGCAGAGAGAGCTAGTTAATCGGCCCCCGGAGGATAAGAGATTCCTGGGGATGGTGGCTCCCCGGGATTTCATCACAAGTGTGAACCCATCTGGTCAAGAGACTCCCCGGAGACCACAGGTCAAGAAAAATATACTCAGGACAGAAAAGTGTGCTGGCGTTTCTCTGCACATGGGGGCCAGTCTGCAAGGGGCCCAGGACACCAGGAGGCAGGCGCCGGGCTGCGGCCTGCACAGCGCGCTGGAGAGACGAGTCAGAAAGAGTTAAACGATGCAACCAAGAGGCGAGAGCCATTAAAACCCAGAACGCTGGAGGCAGCGGGCGCCCCTTCCTGGACTCCGAGTCCGACCCGGGTCTGACAGCCGCTTCAGTCACCTCCAGGGCAGAGGTAAGGCGGATTTCTGCAGTTCTCCCCTTTTTAATTGATAGGTGGAACTTTGTGGGAGATGATAGAATAAGGCCACAGCTGACTCGCTGCGGCGCTTCTCGTAACACCTGGGATCTCTGTCTTCTCCTAAGTGAAGACAGGGCAAAAATGAGACCGCGTGGCACACGATGCCAGTCGTACGCAGAGTCTGTGATGGGCAAGACCTGCCAAGACAAGGAGCGGCTTCGTGCCTGATTAGGGCCGCAGCGGGCGGGCCGGAACGAGGGATCAGAGCGGAGTGCTAAAGGCACAGGGTTCCCTTTCAGGGGTGATGAGAATGCTCTCAAATCGAACGGGACGACGGTTGTCCTGAAATCCACAGAGCTGTTCCTTTCAAATGGGTGAAAGGTATGCTCCGTGAAGGACACCCCAATCGGCACTTTGCAAAGAGAGAGAGACACCATGAAATGCAAATCATCGATGGAAGCCGTTTGCAAAATGTTTAAGGAGATGAGGTTCAGAGGGTGAGGACAAATGTGTGAGAGATCAGGAGACAGGCCCTCTTCCATGGGCCGCACAGGGCAGCCTCCGCGGCAGGCGTGCGGGGGTCCCCAGTGGCCTGCAAAGCTCCTGGGTTATTGTCCTGGGTGCGTGGGGCTGAGACGGGGTGTCTCCGAGGATTAACTTCCTCCGAATGGGCTACTCTCATCCCGACCCCACATCCAGTTGCATTTTCTTGTTCACCCAGGTTGAAATTTGAACTGCTGTCAAAATGACTCATGGATGGACCTTACACCCAGATTTGGATGTTACTGGTGTTTCTCTCTCTCTCTTTTAAACCTAAGTATAACTGTTACCCACAGACTGCCTGCAACCCTGATGGACTCAAAGCCAGGTGTTAAGGAGACATTGTTTTTTTTTTCCTGTTGGTGAAACACAGGAAGGCACAATTAGCCTTCAGAAGTCAGAAACACAGAACCCTGGATAAAGCTGCAACTATACTGTGTGGTTGGGAAAAGTCACAAAAAAGTGTCCAAAATGTTTCAGGTATGTGGAATCACTTAAACTCCCTTAGCTACCCAAAGGCACACTCTCAGCAGATGTATCCAGACTCTGAAAGGTCTAAATTATATATGCACCGTGTTTTTTCCTATCCTATCCCTGGCCCACCCCCCACCCCTCAAAAAGCAGCTGGTGGCTCAAACGATAATCTGCCTGTAATAGAGGAAACCGGGGTTCGATCCCTGGGTCAAGAAGATCCCCTGGAGAAAGAAACAGCAACCCACTCCAGTATTCTTGCGTGGAGAATCCCCTGGACTGAGGAGCCTGGCAGGGCTACAGTCCATGGGGTTGCAAGAGTCAGGCATTACTGTTGTTTTAACTCTTGTTTTTTTCAGATAAAGTGAAGAAAGGGAAATTTTTGATTGAGTGGGGAAATCCCTGGAGTCTAGAAAAGAGTAGCTTTTCCTGACACGAGTGCCCTGTGGCATGTGTGAATTTTTTTTGATTTGTTATTTTGGTTGAGCGGTGTGGGGTGCGGGGTTCTAGTTCCCTGACCAGGAACCGTGCTTTAGTGTTGCCATGGAAACACAGAGTCCCAACCTCTGGACCACAAGGGAAGTCCTCCGTTTGATATTTGTAACGATTTTGTGGCTTATGGGCCAAACTGGGCACACAGAGTCCACGTGGGAATGCATGTATGCAGATGTCATCAACAGATGTAGACAGATGCTCTGTATTATCTGGGCTTTTTGAAAAATGGGGTTTTGAGTGGCAAGACTCTTGAGAGTCCCTTGCACAGAAGGAGCTCCAACCAGCCCATCCTAAAGGAAGTCAGTCCTGAATATTCTTTGGAAGGACCGATGCTGAAGCTCCAATGCTTTGGCCACCTGATGAGAAGAGCTGACTCAATGGAAAAGACCCTGATGCTGGGAGGGATTGGGGGCCGGAGGAGAAGGAGACGACCGAGGATGAGATGGCTGGACGGCAGCAGCGACTCGATGGATGTGAGTTTGGGTGAACTCTGGGAGTCAGTGATGGACAGGGAGGCCTGGCGTGCTGCGGTCCACAGGGTCGCGGAGAGTCGGACGACTGAGCGAGTAAACAGCAGCTACAGGCTTCATCAAGCCACTGAGGTAAAGACACAGCCTCCTTCAGAAGAGAGACACTGTCTTCCCGAAACCTCCTGTCTGGGCGTTTGCCCAGAACGTGTCCTCCGGACCCCGCTGCTCCGTCTGTCTGGGCGGCAGGAAGCCCTTGACCACCAGGGCCCCTCAAAGCTCTCTCAGTTGTCAGCCTGGCGGCATCGTCTTGCTGACAACCAGGGAACAGAGAAGCTCATCGGAAGCGGGGTTCCGGGGTTTGCCCGGTGGTCCGGGGTGAGGAACCCGCCTGCCAGGGCAGGGCACACGGGTTCTGAGAGGGTAACAGGCAGGAAGGCCAGGGGTCTCCAAATGGAGGAAATAGCCTGCAAGTGTCAGACATTTTTACCTCCCTTAAGCGGCAGGAGAAAACAAACTAGCGATGTTTTTTTCCTTCTCTGTACAAATTTAAAAGGAGGTTTCTCTTAAATTCTGTGTTGCCATGACACCTGGTTTCACCTGAAGGTAACCAATGCCTTTTTCTTACGGAAATGTTTCTCTTAAGCTACGCTAATGTGCTACGCATTTACCCCAAACTCTGCCTTCAAGTCAGTTCTGCCTTTTGGGCTCAGAACCTGCTTGGTAAACCAGTATGTTATACTCCGATATCGTTCCTCTAATCTATGTAAACGACACTATTTGTATGGTGCTCTGCCCTCCTTCAAGAGTCAAGTGAATCCTTTCATGGCCCAAGATGAACCATTTGGAGCCAAGATTATCCCAAAATACATCTGGTGGGAGAGGGGCCTGGTGCCATTCTGAGTTTTGAGACATTCCTTTCTTTCATTAACAGACTGCTGGTGACTATAGAACATCCAGCTGAAGACTAGCAGGGGGGGTACTCTTTCTGCCCCCTTCTGATGCCTATGTCAGACGCTTTCTCTATCTCCTTTATACTTTAATAAAACTTTATTACACAAAAGCTCTGAGCGATTCAAGCCTCGTCTCTGGCCCCGGATTGAATTCTTCTCTTCTGGAGGCCAAGAACCCCGGCGTTGTGAACCAACAACAACCTTTCAGTTCGATCCCTGGTCCAGGGGAGAGTCCAATACCACGGGGCGACCCAGCCTGTGGGCCACAGCGGAGCCCGAGGGACACACCCACTGAAGCCGGGGCACCTAGAGCCCGTGGTCCCAAACAAGCCAGCGCAGTGAGAAGCCGGCCGGCTGCAAGGGGGCAAGCCCGCAGGCAGTTAGGAAGACCCAGCACAGCCTAAAATAAGCTTATAAAAAATAAAAGAGAGACGACTTACTTGTTGGGACAGGAGGCTCCCCATCCTTGTGATTGGTTGAGTCCTCGAAAGAAATTCACAGGACACTCCAGGACTGGAGGGGCTGGGGGTGTCAGCCCAACAGGGCCCCGGCACCCAGCCCATGAGACACCCACCATTCAGAGGACGCTCCCACACCCCCCCACCCCCGCCCCCCCGCCCTTTTCCCAACTGCAACCCCCCCCCCGA